>APFE030661731.1:0-11363 GCA_000404065.3 Pinus taeda | reverse complement strand
GATTGACAGCTGGAAAAAAAGAATCGGGTGGCAGACTCTTTGAGTCGAAAATTGAAATGCTTATATGAGATTTCTTGCAGTGAAGGGAAAAGCCCCTTCGGGGAAATAATTAATAAGGCAGCCGACCAAGGGAATCTTTATCAGCAAATGAAACGGCAAGTGCAACAACCATCCAGCAAAGAAAAACAACTGGATTATGCTTTGGATGCTATTGGAATGTTATATTATAAAGGAAGGCTGGTTGTGCCCAATCAGGATAATATTAAAAATCTGATAATGGACGATTATCATAAGATCCATTACGTTGGACACCTGGTCTATCAAAATATGATCACTACACTTTGAAAGGAATACTATTGGCTGGGTATGAAGAAGGATGTGGCTGGTTAATTGGCTCAATGTCTAGAATGACAGCAAATTAAAGCAGAGCACCAACATCCTGCAGGTTTACTACAACCATTACCCGTTCTGGAATGGAAGTGGGAAACCATCTCCATGGACTTTATCACCGGTTTTCCTAAGTCAAAGAAAAATAATGACTCCATCATGGAGGTGGTGGACAAGCTAAGTAAGTCAGCACATTTTATACCAGTGTAGTCTACATATAGAGTTGTGTAGATCGTTCATGTGTTCATGCAAAATATATTTAAGCTACATGGGTTACCAAGAACGAAAATTTCACATCGTCATGTGAAATTCACATCAGTCTTCTAGAAAACATTGTTTGAAAAATTGGTAACTCAGCTGAACTTTAGCACAACTTATCACCCTCAGACTGACTGGCAAACTGAACGGGTGAATCAAGTGGTGGAGGATATGTTAAGGGCATATGTGATGCAGCAACCAACCAAATGGGAGGATTATCTGCACTTGGTTGAGTTTGCATACGATAACGGCTACCACACATCATTGCATATGAGCCCTTTTGAAGTATTGTACGAACGGAAGTGCCGCACCCCCTCGAGCTGGAGTGGACCAGAAGACAAATTGATGTTAGGTCCAAAAATGCTTAAGGAAATGGAAGAACGGGTTTAAAAAGTATGATCTAATTTGAAGGTAGCTCAAGACAGGCAAAAGAATTTCGCTGATCGGAAAAGGAGGTTTAAGGAGTATCAAGTCGATGATCATGTGTATGTGTGAATCCGAGCCAAAACGAGCACATTACGGTTGAGCGGGTGCACTAAGTTGGTACCTCGATATTGTGGACCATTTCAAATCTTAGCAAGTATCGGGTTGGTGGCTTACCAGCTCGCTTTGCCTAGTCACAGACGAGTCCACAACATCTTTGATGTCTTCGTGTTAAAAAAATATGTTTATGATCCTAAACATGTGATTAATTGGCAGGATATTCAGGAGATAATTATCTCTGATAAATCAATCTAAATGTTTTCTCTTAAAACAAAACTGACTCAGGATGTTGCATGTTACAGGTAGAACCGGAAGGAGAAATCCAGGTCGAACTGTTGAGCATTCTCGACAAGAGATAAGTCACGCTACGGAAGCAAGATATTACCTAAGTTAAAGTGTAGTGGTAGCACTTTGGGCCTGATGAGGCCACTTGAGAGGATGAAGAACTTATGAAACAGGCTTACCCAGGGTTGTTTGGTGCCGAAGGACATCGGGATGATGTCTAATTTCAGGAGGGGGAAATGTCATATCCCTAGATTATTGTAAATATTTTTATTTACCTCAGTGAAAAGGACACAAATAAAGGGATGATGACTTTTATCTATTGCATGAATTAATTAATATTTAATTTTTTCTAGAAAATGGAAATGGGAAATGACTTCCTAGTAACAGGAATGTTATTTAACTTCTGAGGAGAGAAGTTCACATAATTAAAAATATATATATATAATAAAGAAATGGTTGCAAAAGCCCTAACCACTTTTTCCCTCCCTAACCGTGGAATGGATTCCAGGAAAAAGGGAGGAAGGGAAAAAAAAAAGGACACTGTGTTGTAGAGGACTGGTAGTGCGGAAAGATGGTGGCTTACCACGTCTGGTGATGATCAGATGGTAAGAGCGTAGAGCCCAGGCAACCTACCAAGACTGTAGTCTTTGAGTCAGCTAGGGGAGAGACTGGTCTAGAAAGACAGTCTCAAGGACGAGTGGAAGACTAGCTGCAGAGGGCAGTGACGACTATATTTATAAATAGATAAAAGGAGTGCTCTGAAAGGAGGTGATTCAGGTATGCAGCCCTAACTTGAACTAAAGGAAACAGAATGCTTACTTTCTATAGTTTTTACAGTTCCTTAAATAGTGAGAAAAGGGACAGAATAGGGAGGTCGGGTAGTTTTCTACATTAACTATTATTTGGCTGAAGGGACTGTACATACCTTTCTATTGAAAAGTGTCAACCCACCCTTATCTGTCTCTGCTTAGTTAAACCTTTTCTCTTCTTGGATTTAAAAAAAAAAAAAGGAAATGATTGTGCTTCACAGTATTTTGTTAATGGTTGTTTCAATTAAATAGTCATGGAGGGTTTGTAACTTATAGAATAATTAGTTCAAGATAACAGATAACCGAAAGAATTGGAAACCTTGGCAAGCAGCGGAATGCGAACAACATTCCAAGGGTACTCTGAGAGATCAAAACAAACAGGAAATTGTTAGTGTGAAGACCAATTCGAATATAGGAGAGTGTACAACAAATCGACTAAAAAACCAGGAGAACTACTTTGCAATTGAAATCTTGGACTTAGAAGGAAGGAAATGAATATTAGTACACGCGGGAATGATAGATGGGCTATTGAAGATAGTGAACTCATGTACCAGGTCTAACTCACTTGGGAGTTATCGCAAAATAATGAGGACAAATTACCAGAGCCAGAATGCTAGATAGCCCCAAACAAACACCGGAGTGTGTGGAGCCACTTTCTTTACTCTAGTATTGAGTTTTTGTCAAATTTATGAACATTGAAACCAAGCTTAAAAAAATAATCCAATTCATAGTAAACAAGAAGGCAACCATGAGAGGGGTGGCTAAAGATCTAGCATAAGGGTTCAAGTTGTTTCAAAACCGCAGTCCCTGTGGAAAAAGGAATTCGATAGCAAAAAAAAAAAACCCTACGGCCATAACCAACCAAGAACAAAAAAAAAAGAAGAACCCTCTCGCGGTGAATCCCTAAAGGTTGGGAGCGAAGCGCAAAAACACAAAAGGAACTAAGAATTGAGGAAGCCAAGTTTAATGGCATTTGTTGGCAGACCTGCTAATTACAATGGTAAGAACACAGTAGGGTATTATCAGACACAAATTACGATAACTAAACGGTGTTCAGGCTGGTTGATAAAATATATGTGAATATGGTAATATGTAACAAAAAATATATACAGTGTATATAAGAGTAAGTAAAGAATTGAGTATGGCATCTCATTGTTTTCCTGAAATTATAACAATAAATGCAAACACAGGACTGGATATATATACAAGTATAAGTATAGTAAATTTCCAAAACCAAAATTTAAGCAAATAGTGCCCTCACTGCTAGCCATGGTAACCATACCAATAGCAAAGTAAATATCCTATATAAATATTGTAGACCTTCATTGTCACAATGAGTTTATCTGGAAAACCACATAAATTTTAGAGCATAAATGAGCTCTGAGTTCTATCTAATTGATATTCACAACGTTGCTCTAAAAGAATATACATTTGGCAAAAACCCATTAAGCCCTAACCCTCCTCCAAATTAAGGATTTTTAACTAAGAGACAAGCATCGCGTGGATGTAGATAGCCATAGCCACACCTTGAGTTTTTCCCCTTCAACCAGGGCGAGTCCTTACCCGTAACTGAAGAACTACTGCTGTAGAAGTGTCGCCCCATCAAGTAGGCCGAGCCAGCCCCAAAATTCCAACACCCTATGCTACATTTCAATTACAAGTAGAAACTGGTTAGGGTATATAGTAATGGCTTGTGTGCCTACAACTATGAAGAAAAAGGAAAAAATAAAAGAGGAACAGAGAACGAGATGGAAGGAACCACAAAACAACTTACCTGTAAAAAGTTGGCCCATTGCTAGGCCACAAAGCTAGACTTGAAATAATTCACCGGAGATCCAAGAACAACACTGTCGAAACAATGGCCACATTGAAGCAAACCTCGTGGGAGGTTTGCAGAAACAAATGAGGTCAATCTCGCCAAAGTTAGAGTTAAGGGAACCCCAGAATGAGCACCACCATTGGATCACAAAGGAGTGAGCAACACCGTTGATCCGTGTGAGGATCCCGAGCAAGGCTGGCGTGGCTGGACAGTCCACCAAACCATGCACATGATAGCACATCCTGGAGTTAACATCGCCCTTACCTAGAGAGGCTCGCCACGTGATGGAGGTAGCCTCACACCAAATTAGAACGTGAATACATGTGGGTGGATCATAAAACCAAAACAAACCAACCTCGTGAGTATTAAATGCACAATTAAGTGGCGCCCTTGTAGCTATAATAGTAGTAAATTTGAGAGTAATGGCAAGATCAATCAAAAGTACTGTAGACCAGCATGGTAAAATGTGGTAATGCCCGTTAATGTGGTCTTAAATAAAAAAAAAAAAATTGATAAGGACATTACAACTCACTGACAATTATTTAATTAATTTTAAATGTATACTTACAATACAAAATGTATAAAATCCCACCGAATGTTCTTGGTATATATCAACCTACTTTGATTATATTGATAATATTAATAAGATATTTACATCAATGTTATTCAAAAATATAAAAATATAAAAACAAATAAGTGATTGAGAAATATTCGCTTACAATTATTTAATTATTTTAAATGTGTAGTTACAATATTAATGGTATAAAATCCCACAATTGAATGCATTATGTGGTTACAATTTTTAGAGATAAGTAAGGAACAATCTTTTTATGTTTTTCATGGTGTGTTGTCTAATGTGGCCTTATGATGCTTTACATGTGTTTTTGGTTATAGATTTGTATAAGGAAATTTGAATTGAAATTTGAATTGAAATTTAACTCATGTATTAACATCTATAAAATATTATAGATTTATTAATTCAATAATATTAAATTAGGTTTCTTCACATTTATAATATAATTTTTGGTTTTAAGTTAAATTACGAAATTTGAATTCAAATTTAAGTCATGTATCAGCATCAACATAATATTTTAAATTTATTAAGTTAATAATATTAAATTAGGTTTCTTCTCATTTTATAACAAAATTAAATTATAAAATTTAAAATCAAACATCAATTTCACATATAAAAAAAAAAAAAAAAATTTATTTTAAATAAGTTTAAATTTAAAAAATTTTAATAAAATCACACACGGTTTGACTATAAAAGATAAAAATAAATAAAAATAAAATAAAAAAAAAGTTTGTAAGTTTTAATAAGAATAATTAAATTAAAAAAAAATAATAAGTTTTAATAAATTTTAAATATTAATAAAATATTTTAAAAATATAGGAATAAAAATTAATTTGAAAATTTATATTAAAAAAATAAGATATTGTAGTAAATACCCAATTTTAAAAATTTAATATTAAAACAAAGTTACATAATAGCCAAAAGTTACATAGTAACTAATACATGCTGCCGAGTTTAAATATAGCTTAATTAAACTAAAATAAAATGTTGTATTCTTGAATGTCATTATCAAAAATTAAAAAGTATGGTTAACATATATATAGAAATAATAGAAGAAAATGAGAAAAGTTAAAAACAAAATATTAGTAACTAATAGAAATGGAAGTTATTAAATAGCTCATAATAAGACCATTGATCACCATACAAATAAATAAATTTGAATAATAATAAAAAATAACAAAAAATAAATTCTCAATATTAAATTACGAATAAGGGGCAAGTTTTTTTTGGTTAAAAACAAACTAATAAACAATCAAAGCAAAGTTGAATACATACTCAAAGTATAATTATATTGAACAAATTACCAAATAAATAATTTTGAAATATATTTTAAGAACCAAAAAAGAACTGCATTAAAATGTTTATAACAAAAGCTCCTTTGACTTGTGAATGAAAGTTCAACCTATGTGTTTAATATGAAAAAGGATTCATAAAGTGTCAAAATCAAGTAGACATTTGGATAAATTCATTTCTACCAATTAGAAAACGAGGAGTAGGAAATGAGAATATGGTGTTTTAGGAAGCTTGTAATTAAATTAAGAATAGTAATAAGATATACTATTGTTTTAAGTGTGATTTTTTGAAAAGTTTTCTGACTTATTTTAGGATCTAATTTGTCAAAAATCTGGTAGGGATTGAAATCACAAGTTTGATAGGTGAACTAGTCACGTGATTTTTCTAATAGTGTTGAATCCATATATGCAGCCAAGAAACCAGTTTAAACAACACAAATCAAAAGCAATTCATTACATTCTGGCCAGAAATCCACAAAATCCACAAGAACTCCAAAAAAATATACTTAAAGAATACTCCCTCCATTATTTCATTGCTCCAACAACTATCATACATTAAATCATGCTCCAAATGAGGCTATATAGTGCCTATTTCACACTCATTTTAATAACAAAAGTGATTCTTCATTGTCTTTGTTATTAATATGTCCACATGTAAAAGCTTCTTTCACCATACTTATTTTTATCCAAAGGTTGAAGGAGTGTTTTAATCATTCCAAATGTAAAATTGTCATGATTACAAATTTTGGCAATATTTTAAAATGTGAATTAAATTTCTGTTTCGTTTTAAAATTATATTATATTTTAAATTATGTTACGCAACATTTTGAAATAATGATTAAAAATATAATTGTAAATAAAAAAAAATTATAATGAAAATGCTCTATAACTTATAAATACATAAGTAAATCAAATTCAACTTTAAAAATTCCCAAAATATAGATGAATCAAACATAAAACAGATTGTTAAAACACTCTAAATGTATATAACTACTTGTTACACGTGAGGTCACATAAATTCTATGTATTGCTAATAATAAATATAATTAATCCGTGTCAAGCAAAGGAGGGATCTGCCTTATTTGCGAATTTCACCACATATCCCCGCGATGAGAAAAGAGAAATATAGCAATTAATGATTTCACTAATGGCTGATAAACATCCAAATTTCCAATACATCAGAGCTTTTTCCTATAAACTAATGGCTTTTTCCTATAAACTAATGATTATTAACGTGTATTAGTCTCATAGATACAGATTGGCAGTTGATGCATACACCATTGGACATACGTTATAAATGTTTTCCTCGATTAGTTTATGTTATTATATTTCAATTTTGTTAATTTTTAGTATAGATATTCTTCACGTCCCTTTCGGGTCTGATTATGCCGAAACCCCAAGTAGCCTTAACATGATTAAGATGTCAGTGTAGAAATTTCGGATATCTGGATTCTGCATTGAGCGAAGCGCGTTGTCACGGTGCAACCTACACGAAGGGATTATATATATTTCCCGGCCCTTCTTTTCTCAGCTCCCCGGATTGTGAAAATAATATGTATCAATGGTGCTCCAGCTGGTGGTGTTACGGATGACCCAACCAAATGAAAGAGAGAAAATAAACTCTTAATGATGAAGGCCACGTAAAGTCTACCTTAACGACAACACGAACTCATAGAACAACAATGACCATGTTCTTTTCCTATTTCTATTTTATATTATTTTTATTTTACACCTTCGTCCATGTAGTAGGCACTAGCGCACACGTATTCAATACGGATTCAACCAGTGCTTCTACACTGTATGGGAAGAATCGCGACTCGGCAGGCTCTTCTTCACGTTTCATCCGAGTTATCTTATTCCACCACAATCATTTCATCCGAATTAAATTATTCAATCACGAGCGATCGAGAACTTATAACCTACCAGCCCGGTGTTTCCCTTATGAAAGAAGCCCAGGAAAGATTCGTTTGAACTATTACACATTTACATGCGGAGTCTTAATTAGAGCATGGGACTACATGCAAAATTATTTTTGCATGATTTACTTTTTAATTTGCTCATTCTTTAACTTCGCAACTATTTAGTTCTTCTGCATGATTTAGTCATTGATTTTCTCCTTCTTTCACTCCGCAACTGATTAGTTCTCTCCGGAACTTGTTGTTGGTGTTGAATCTTCTCATTGATCACCACTATGGTGCATTACCTTGGGATCTTCACCCAGTAATGCTATATCATGAGCATTGTAACCTATTTTCTAATGAATCATTATTTTGTTCTTTCAATTTTCTTTTACTGTTTTTGCTCTGCAAAACTGTGTGTTCAACCTTTATTAGCTAGATTCATCTGTGCAGGTTTTCCAACACATTTACATGGTATCAGAGCCTACAGGTTGCTAGATAAAAGGCACACCAGTACTTTATTTTGTAGGTATTATAGCTTGGAGATCAAAGATTGACAGAAAAATGGAGTTTCCCAAAGCATCGATCCTAACACCGTACAACTATCACGAATGGAAGGACCAAATGGCTCGATACCTTCATCAAAAAGTGTTGTACAGGATTACCATGGCTACAGAAGTGGAACCCACTTCAGCCATAGAGAAATCCAGTTACCTCAACCGCATGGATGAAGCCCACGGATCCATATGCATGTGCATCTCTCCAGAGTTGCAGTTTCATCTATCTGCCTGCAATACTCCCAATGAGATTTAAAAAGAGGTTGAAGAACTCTATGGGAAATAGGATGAGATGAAAGGACATCTGCTCGAAGTGGAGCTGCTGTCATTAGATCCACGGAACTATGATAAAATTCAATACTTCACCAAATATAATGATCTATTGTTGCAACTCAAGGGTTGTGGAATTGGCAAATCCAAGGAGGAGAGTCGCCAAGTTCTCTCTATTATGTCAAAGCTCAGACTCGAATACTCCATCTTTGTGTCTACATTTCATTCAGTAAGACTTGCAACAGGTAAATCCTACACTATGCCTTCTCTCAAAGAATTCATGGAGTCCCTTACTTTTGAGCAAGATAAACTCATTGGCATGGGGAAAATCAAATCTCCAAAAGTGCATGCACTTGTTGTGCATGATGGCAACCAAAATAAAAATCACAGATCTGATTCAAATTAGAAAAATTAGCAGCAAAAAGACAAGGGAAAAGCGCATTCCCATCCCAAGAAGGAAGGGTACACTAAGCCCTTCAATGACTCCTCCGGCTCGAGAAATGAGAAAGGGAAAAAAGGAAACAAATGCACCTACTGTCAAAGAGGATTCCATCCAGAATCCTCTTGCATGAAGAAACAAATTGACTAAATGGCAGAAATCTTTCAGAAGCACAACCTTGGGGACCACATCCCTCAGGGTGCCAAGAAGAAAACTGAGGATCCGCCACATGGGAAAGGTAACAATTTTCATGCTTTAGTTGCAATTAATTCCTCCCCTGATGCATGGATTATAGATTCTGGTGCATGACATCATATGGTTGTTGCAAAAGAAGTCTATTCCTCTTTGGATGCACGCAAGGGACCTCCCATCCTCATGGGAGATGACTCACCTATTGAGGTCACCGAACAAAGTAGAGTGGAACTTTTACACGGAAGCTTTGAAGATCTACTTCATGTTCCAAAACTTTTGGTAAACCTGCTTTCAGTTTATCTGATCACTCATTTTGGCATTGGAAAGAGAGTGGAATTCAATCCAGATGCAGTGAACATATATGACCTACATAGCAGCGCCAAAATTATAACCGTTGAGGTAAACAATGGAGCCAGACTGTATACATTTTCTGAATTTATTGAAACTGAATCCTCCTTATTGCTTACACATGCTGATGATAGTAGTAGGCTTTGGCATGAGAGGTTTGGTCACTTAAATTATAGTTATATGTAGCAGCTAAGCAAGAATGAGATGGTGGAAGGCTTGTCAAATATTAGTTTCTCCAAAGGAGTTTGTGAAGGGTGTGTCCTTGGCAAACATCCTAGAGAAAAGTTTCACATCAGCAAGACTCACAGAGCATCCTCTCCTCTAGATCTGATCCACAGTGATCTCATGGGGCCTTTTCCTCATCCTTCCATCAACAAAGCAAGGTATGTGCTTACATTTATTGATGATTTCTCACGGTATACTTGGGTGTATCTTCTCATAGCCAAATCTGAAGTTTTTGCGTACTTTGAAGATTTCAAAGCACTAGTTGAGACAAAGTCATAGAGAAATATCAAAGCCCTCTGCATAGATAATGGGGGGGAATATGTTAACACAACACTTCAAAACCTTTGCCTTCAATCCGACATATAGTTGCAATACACAGTTCCATAAACTTTGCAGCAGAATGGAGTTGCTGAGTGAAAGAACCGATCTCTCAAAGAGATGGCTTCGTGCATGTTGCATGCTAAATCATTGCCTCATAAGCTATGGGCTGAAGCACTTAATTGTGATAACTACATTCAGAATCGATCTCCTCATAGGTCTGTCAAGGATCAAGCCCATTTTGAGGCTTGGAGCGGCACTAAACCAGAGGTCACCCACTTCCATGTTTTCGGCTCTCGATCATGGGCCAGGATCCCCTCTAAAAAGAGGAAAACTCTTGATCCATAGAGCATTGAGTGCAAATTTTGTTGGATACCCTGATGGTGTGAAGGGATAACGGCTCCTAATTTCCTCTATGGATAAGCTCATAAATGAGCGAAGTGTCAAATTTGAGGAAAGTCTCTCGCATGCACCTCAATTGCTGCATGCAGACACCTTTTATCTACCTCATGTCCAAGATGATGACTCAGTACACTTAGATGCAGATACAGAGCATGCAGATGCCGAGGTAGAGCATGCAGATGCAGAGACAGATTCTTTAGATACAAATTTAGTGCATGCATATGATGATCCATATCCGAGCCGAGATCGAGTTTCCAGCAATGAATCATATTCCCCTGTCATAAACCAGAGAACAAGGAGCTTATGTGAGATATATGCACAAGACCACCGACCTGCTAGAAATGGTCTTGTGGGGGATAATTATGATCTGCAGAAGACTAGCTCAGAGTTTATTGAGCCTTCTCTTTCCTTCACTACCACTGAACCATTGCCATCCTAGCATTGTCATTTGGTTCAGTCATTTGATCCACAGTCTTATGCTGAAGCTGCTAGGCATCCATCTTGGGAGTCGACCATGGAGGAGGAGTATAACTCCCTCCTTGAGAAACAGCGTGGGATTTGGTCCCCCTTCCTTTAGGAAGGAAACTTGTCCAATGTGAATGGCTCTACAGGACCAAGAGTGTTGCAGATGGGAAAATCACCAGACGGAAAACAAGGCTAGTAGCCAAAGGCTTCCAACAAGTGCATGGCATTGATTATGATGAGACCTTTGCTCCAGTAGCAAAGATGGATTCCATACGCCTTGCACTTTCCATTGTGGCTTCCCAGGGGTGGGAAGTACATCCGATGGATGTGAAGAATGCATTT
>APFE030661727.1:0-22584 GCA_000404065.3 Pinus taeda | reverse complement strand
ATTAGAATTTCAAAGATAAAATAATATAAATTTTCATCAAACCAGGTGTCGTCAACTCGTCATGTGCGAGTGCCTCTGGTGGTTTTCCTGCCATCCTCAATAATAATCAGTAACCAGGTTTTTTAGTGTTAGTCATTGTTATAATAGCATTAATTACCATCACCTGGTCATTCACATCACCTTTCATTGTGAACCAGAACTAATGTAAGTAGCTAACATAAGGGATACCTCCATCATGATATCAATAGAGAATACACATAACCATTAATTATATCGTAATCATAATATTAATAGAGAACATACATAACCATCACATTCGCTGATAATGGAGTCACGTTTCTGGATCCTCAGCCTGAGTTACTCATAGACTAAAGTATGCAAGATAATGTCATATTAGAGTCAGGAAACTAGGGTGGGTACTACAATAAGCTCCACACAATGATCCTTGTTGAATAAAGTTCTTATGCATCCAAGATCCATACAATGAAACATAATAATATTATTTCAAAATTTGTAGAAAAATCTATGCATAAGCACAAATGTTAGTGAACAGTTCTTGTAGTGTAGCTGAATTAAGTTCTTTTGTCGTCAAGACTTTGGCAGTTAATTGATTAAAAATTAAGCATATGTGCAGGGTTGTATTATTGGCAATAATTTAATAATAAATAATGCATATCTATGTATTTTGAATATCGCTACCCAAGCACAATGAAATATCTTGGCAGAAAACACTCTGCATAAGCACAAATGTCAGTGTACACTTCTTAGAGACTGAGTATTTTTCCACAACAGAAAAATCTCTACATAAGCACAAATGCCACTGAACATATCTCAGAGATAGAGTGATTTTTTCGTAGTGTAGTAGATCCAAGTTCTTCTATGTAGGCTAAAGGCAAAGGCTTAAAATCAAGCAAATTTAGATGGATTGTATATTTGGATTACTGGAGAAAATTTGCAAGCACAAAGTCAGGGATTAGAGACATAATTCGTTAAGTTTATTAGCAAGTGTGGCATAGGTTGAAATTTATGGAACACAAACAAAACTTATATTATACTAAATTCTATCCATAAGAATTTGTTAATAGATTTGTGGAATTATAGTTGCATAGAGCTATGAATACAATTTATTATTAAATAAATTTTATTTGATCATAAAGTTAATTTATTTTATTTTATACATTATGATATTTAGATTTATAGTTTTTTAAGTGGGGCATTCCCCATGTGGAGCTTTCATTGTGTATAAGAAGTTTCATTTCCATATTGAAACTTCATTATAAGCTCCACACAATGACAAATCTGGACAAGGGAGCTCTACACAATGATCCCTATAGAATAAAGTTTGTATGCACCCATGTTCTCTTGCACGTACCGTGTATTCCTCACAATAAAATATCTACACAATGTAACATAATAATATTAATTAAAAAATTATAGAAAACTCTTCGCATGAGCAGAAATCTCACTGAACACTTCTCATAGTGTACGAGAACCAAGTTCTTATGTGCAGAAGACTTTGTGAATCAATTGATTAAAAAATTAGGCATATGTGCAGGGATGTGCAGGAAGTCCATTGTGCAGAGGAATCTTTTAAGGCATAATGAAATATGTGCAGCGAGATATTTTAATTGTAATACATTTTAATTATTTTGGAGTTAGTACACGTGCAATATGATATTAGTAGATTATGTGGAGTGGGGATTGAAAATGTTTGTATAATGAAAGCTAGAGAGCTTCTTCTGCACAATATATTTTCTCTGTAGTCCCACACATATGCATTTGTGTGGGCCATCCTTGTATAGGGCTTGATGACATTGGTGGGATGGTTAAAAGGCTCTTTATATACCTAACTTCCTAACTCCCTTACTCTTTATAATCTTCCCCACTACGAACGAACCTGCGTGGATAAAATAGTAGTTATTAGTAATCCCATTGAAAGGATATTGAATAGAGAGTGTCAGTGAATAATATATATCAATCCTTTGGCAAGTGGTCTGTAGAGGTGTTATCCTTTCTCCTGAAATCCTAAAAATAGAGTATTCGTCTCGTAGTCTGTATAATTAAAAGAAAATACACAGGAGCATCTTTAGGGACAACGACAATGAGTGATTCTCTCACATCTTCACTAGAGAATCCAACAAAATATGCTAGTAGGGTAGATGCATAACCTCTTAATCAAGCTACAAATTCACTAGTTGAAGCAGTCGTTGATCCCCCAACATCAGAGCTAGTATCATCACAGGCATAGAAGAAAGCATGTGTATTATGAATATTGTTAGTCAATCAACTAAAGGTTGAACAAAGTGTAGACACACCTCTACAATCAAATCTCTTTACACAATGAAATATATAAACAACATAAGCTTTGTTTATGGTAATTTTTGAGAAATTAGGCATATTTGCAGGAGTGCAGAGGATGCTTTTAAGCTTTCATTATGCAGACATCTGCACTTCGCACTAAATACTTTGATAATTAATTGATTAAAGTTTTAAATAACATTGAATTAGCTAATGAATCTATTTAATTGATAAAATTTGTAATGGCATAATAAAATCTTAACTCATGTGGCACTATATGATTTACATGTCTTTCAAGAAATCGAATGCATTAAGCAATTTCTTGGTTAACAAAACTTTCAACAATCATATGTGTAGAGTAAGATTTGAATATTTCACTATGCGGGTGTAAAGGGATGTGCATAAAGCAATTTGTACAACTGAAACTTTATTTATTGCGTAGAATGCTTAATCACCATATTCACTTACCGAGTGAACCTTTTCTTGTGCAGATTTCACATAGAGCTAATTTCACATCTATACACACCCAATTATTTAGCATTGTTATAGATCATTTTGTCACATTTGGTCAATATGCCTGCAAATTGGATCAATGGACCTTTCCAAAAAGTTTGAGTTTCTGATATTAATGGCTCAAAATCAATGTTTTTAGCCCCAACACACCTTGTCCCTTTAGCCACCTGCGTTTAGTGCTTGTTTCTCCCTTCTGCACCAACACTGGTAAACAATAGTTGCTCCTTTCTTTAGGTGCACTAATTCTAGAAGTTCAAGAAATTAAAAAATATTCTGAAGCTTCTTATTCTAGAAGCTTCCAAAGGTTGTTTTAACTATTTACCATGGATAAGAACTTTAATCCTATCTGATCCCATCTTGAAGACTTCAGCTCTTATTCGTTGATCTCATCCTCCCATCGTATGTGGATCTCAAGCCCATAATGTTAAATCCTAAACTACCATCCTTCTCCTATAAATTTACTCCAATCCATAGCATTAGGGTTGGATTTTGGAGACTGATATTTCTTTCATGCTGCTGCATTGAACATAGAGGAGTCATCATATTCATGCATTAGGGTTGATCTTGAGCTCTTCTTTGTGAAGAGGAAGGACAAGTCAACTTGGGGAGTCATCTACAAAATAGCTGCTATTTATGGTTGTAAACTCTCTCCTATTTATATTAATACAAAGAATATTATTTTTTCCTATATGTGTTGTGTTATATTCACATTCATGTATTTCAATGCCATGTTGATTCATTGGAGAAAGATGTTAGATTATGCTACGAAGATGATGTGGATACCTTGCTTGTTTTAGTCACGTGTGTAGGTTCTAATTATAACACTTGGAGCTACAATTGGAGGTTACAATCGAGGAAGAAAGGGAAGCTTGCTACATATTCGAGGTAGGATTTATTCCCATACTCTCATCTCTCTAAGGAAAAATTTATGTTCTTTGCCTTTTGTTGTTCTAGACTAGGCCACTAAGTCTAGGGAATTCACCTTTTTCCGCAATCATAAAGTATGCATAACATACACATTTCTTGTCCTCCGAATGTTGATACATTGTGTAAAGTGCTTAAAGATTGTATGGATTTTTAGTACACTCGAACACAATAAAAGCTTTATCTATTCTTCGGTATTCTGCACAATGAACTTTATTCAAATATAAAGAATTGCAATTAGTAATTATATTCTTAAGATATTTATGTCTCAGATCGAAAACTATTATCAAATGTTGATTTTAATTTTAATCAATAATGCAGCATCAAATATAAAAAAGAAATCTCAAAGAATATGTTTGAAAACAAATAAAATACGTTATCGTAAAATCGATAGAGTCAGATAGTTTTAAATGGAAAATAGTTACTATAATTCAATCCATAAATAGTGAATAATTCAAATCATGTTTAGCTAATTAAATTTTTTGACACACTCAAATAATAGATATTCAATGCACTTGAACATATTCAAGACACAGGTTTTAAAATTAAACTTTCTCAACATAGTCAAAATTGTAATACAAGAGTTATTTCATTGTATGCAAAAAGGGTGTGTCAGAAACATAATTAATTAATTAATATGAATAGGAATAGTTAAATTGAGCTTTGATTATTGAGAATGCAGTAGTCTGGATCAACTACAATGAAAAGTTTCTTTGGATTTTTGTATTCTGCATAATATAATCTATGCAGTTCTGAGGACATTGTGCTAGTTTATATTATTAAGAGATATATCAATTGTGTTTAAAGCAACTACACAACATTGAATATAATCGAAAAGTTGAAAGAATATTTTCAGAAATTTATAGAAAACATTATCATAGCATTGACACAGAGCTAGATTCAATAAGTTGTATTTAGAATAAAATGTCAATAACCACGACCATATTTAAGATACATATGAGATAATATTAAAAAATTAGTCATAAAAGGAAAAATTGTTGAACCGAGTCAGAATTGTAGAATGAAAACTGTAAATTAAATGTGT
This sequence comes from Pinus taeda, assembly GCA_000404065.3. NCBI lineage: Eukaryota > Viridiplantae > Streptophyta > Pinopsida > Pinales > Pinaceae > Pinus > Pinus taeda. Next base: position 17,804 of record APFE030661727.1, on the reverse strand, counting down.
TTATTCTACCAGAAACTGGGATAGATATTTCTCAAACCATAACACTAAAAAAGGCATCTGCAACCAAAAAACAACAATTTGTATATAGTAATTAGAAAACATCACTATAACATAATAAACAAAGATAAATTCTCTTATATTAGCTAACTGAAAATCAAATGTTGAACAATTTGAAAATATCTACGCTATGCAAAATCATTTGTTGTGACTATGCTTATGTTAGATGTGTTATGAGTGGATGAATTAGTTAAAAAAATGCGTTAACCATAGTTTTATTGTAATCCATGTAAGGAGCAACTGTAATTTCCATTTTCACATTTTTATTGAAAACATATTTTTCAATTTTCCTAACTTCTTCTTGCACCTGGGAAACTGAGATAAATTTATACTTATTGAATTTAGAAAAAATAATTAGCCATGTGTTAATGTGTTATGTAGTAAAATCATTGATGCTATCAGAATTTGTTGCCACTGCTTGTCTTTTCTGGTCCAATTCAGCTTGTAACACATTGCTTGAAATTAATTTTGACTTGTGTAGGTTGTGTGGACCATCTAATCATTCTATTATTTTCATTTCCCTGAGATAGACATCACTTCTCATCTTTCCCAACTTACCACAATTAGAAATGATATCCTAAAGTGTACTGATCCTCTTCGCCCATTCAGATTCCAATTACTTTATTCGATTAACATTTGGAAGTTGTTCATTTTGCTTTTTGTTATCAGAGAGTAGTCCAAGCCTCTGGCCAAAAGTAACTAAATCATTATTATTGAATTTCCTATCTTTGTCAAGATTAGTATTAACCAACTTCATAAATGTCATCATTTTCTGTTGCAAACGCATTAAATCGAAAATTGCTTTCCATGCATCACTGAGAAATTCTAATATTTGGCATATGTTATCGATGATATGTGAATTCATTGCATTAATCAAATTGGTAGCCTTGTTAGATGTTTTCGGTGTTGCAGCAACATAACTTGGCAATGAAGGTGACAATATTGCTAGTGGAGTCATTAACAAAGGAACTGGATTTCGAGTGACCTCTAATTCTTTTAATCTCCTTTTTAGTTTAAGATTTTTTGCAATCACTTTGGCAATAGACTGAGAAACTACATCAGTGTTAGATTGATGCAATACCATGAGCCCCTTCGCATCAAAGTTAGACAGATCAATATCTACTTGTTCTCCATGAACACTATTTTTATTTTCAACTTTTACTTTTCTGACTCTCTTTTTTTGGTGGCTTTGTCATATTTTGCATTTTGTAATGTCACAGTAGGTTCATCGAAAATAATTTCCTCTTCTACAATTTTCTCCATTATCTTATGATTATTTGCTAAACAAGTAGTAACCCAGTTAGGAGGTACATTGTTGTCATTTTCCACGTTTATAGCCCGTTGAATGCTTTCTCTATTTATAACACTTTTGAACTTAGTTGTTTGAATTATACATGTTTTTTTGTGAAAGTATTTGTGAAGATTCTCTTCCTCATCTCGACGAATTGATAACTCACCATGAACCAGTTTTCCAGGATCATGAGTTTTTCTCTTTCCTAGACGCGAGGATGAGGTTGCACTAGTATCTGGTGTGGAATCTAGAGATTGTTGTGTAATATTTAGGGCTTTTTGCCTCTGTTTTGCTTCCCTGTTAATGCCTGTCTCTTGAGAAACTCTTTGAGCATCCATTTCTGATATTTTATATTTGATTCTCTGCAAATTTTATAAATTATGTGGTGTGTAAACATATTTTGAATTAAACAAAGATTTAGAGACACTATTTGCTTGCAAATTAAGAGATACAAAAATTGCATTGGTTCTTTGTTTGGATGAAGTTTAGGTTATTAGGGCTAAGAAAATGCAAATAACAGAGGTAAAAGAGAAAGCAACGATAAAATGATAAAATGGAATGTGCATTGCATGTGATAGAGTTGATAAGATGTAATGACTATTCCATGTGCTAAAACATTTTCTCAAGTTCCTCTATTCATATGGTGTGAAAAGAGAAAATAGAAATCCCTAGAAAATTATGCAAAAAAAGAGATATGCTGAGGAGAAAAATGTGAAAAACCTAAGCAATTGACAAAATGAATTGTTGAATAATGTTGACTTTGCCTAGTTGTGAGCCCATGAAAGTATTCACTACTGCAAATGCCTTTTATCTTTTCTCTTCCATTGGCATATTCAAATACCATTTGGTTGATTTTATAAGTGAAAATACATTGTTTCGTTTATTTACCAGTACTTATTTTCACTCCAACTCTTGCCTAAATTCGCAATTTTTCGCTCCAGTCCCAATTACCAGTTGTTGCTATTTCTCGAGTGGAAACTACTACGCACTGTCAATAAATAGTAATTGAAAATAATAGCAATAAATTGTGTAAATATTTTTTGAATTAGACAAAAATTTAGAGACATTATTTGCTTGCACGATATGAGATGCAAAAATTGCATTGGTTCTTTGTTCAAATGTAATTTAGGTTATTAGGGAAATGCAAATGCAAACTATAGAGGGAAAAGAGAAATCAATAATAAATTGATAAAATGGAATATGTGTTGCATGTGATAGAGTTGATAAGATGTAATGACTATTTCATGTGCTGAAACATTTGCTCAAGTTCTTGTGTTCATAAGGTGCGAAAAAAGAAAATATAAATCCCTAGAAAATTGTGCAAAGCAAGAAATACTTTAAGAGAAAAATGTGAAAGAACCTAAAAATTTGACAAAACAGATTGTTGAATAATGTTGACTTTACCTAGTTTCGAGCCGAGGAAAGTATTCATTGTCACAAATGTTCTTTTTATTTATTTATTTATTTTCTCTTCTTTTGGCATATTCAAATACTGCTTGGTTGATTTTATAAGTGCAAATAGCTTATTTCATTTATTCAGTACTTATTTTTTCTCCCAATCTCGCCTAAATTCTTATTTTGCTGCTCTAGTCCCAATTATCAACTATTCACATTTCTCATGTGGAAACTACTAAATACGACATTATTAATAAATAGAAATTGAAAATACCAAAGCGAACATTTACGAGAACTAATGTAAATAAGCATCAATATTCCAAAACTATCTTGTCCACTTCTATGCATTTTGCTCTTGATTTAATATCATTGAAATATCTGTCATTACAAAAAGAAATTTGTGATACAATATAACATCCTTCTCTACTTGTGCTACGTTTTGAAAGGTTTTCTAGTGCATTTTTCAGTTTAAATTACTCAAAATATGGCAAGAATTTCCCGGAATCAAGAATTTGGATTGAAATTTCTGCAAATGCACACATTTATTGTTATGATTATTTTTGTGTAATTAGGCACTCTTTTTTAAGTAGATTGTGTAGAGTGTGGAGGTCCGCACAATGAAAACTTGAAAGCTTCGTTCACATGCTGACACAAGACCAATGGTTATTTTATAATTAATACTTCGTATGAAGTGCAGAGGTTCTCACAATGAAAGCTTGAGAGATTCTTCCACACAATGGATTTCCTTTGCAGTCCCATACCCATTTATTTGTGTTATTTTGAAGCTATACATTAGTATTAATATTTTAGTGCTTTGAAAATCATGTTTCTAGATTTGATAGTTTAATGCCTATGTGGTTTTCTTGTTCCGTCTGCACATGGGTACATTGACTGAATACATACACAAGTCCGTTTTCGATGAATTGAATGCTGAGAGGACGGGTATTTACTCACGGAGATGTTTTCTATTAATCAAATGACATACATCAAAATGTTTAAAACATCAATACTAGCAATGATTGCTCAGTTCAAGTCACTTTAGTAATCAATATGAGCATGGTATTCTATTGATATCCTAAAACTCATTCTATTTTGGTTAACTAAAGCTCTTATGCTAATACAATGTTAATGTTAATATTTGAAAGACATATATGCAGAAGCACAAAAGCACGCACAAGGCAAACCGAGAGAAACAATCTTAGCACTATCCTTTATATTTTTGTTGAAGAATTTGACTATTGTCAGATAGTTTTTTCAATTTATTGAATGATTAAAATATGGTTTAGTGTTATAATTGACAATGTGTGAATGTATGGAAGTGTGCAATAGTGATTTCTCCACATTCCCACAAAATCATCTTCTTTTGAACCAAATACTAGCACTCTATATTTTTTCTCTGAACACGTACAAAAGTGAAAATACTTGTTTGGATGCGGAGAGCAAGTGTGGAAAGATCAAAGCCATATACAATACCAAATCTCATATATCAATTTTAATGTTGCATATTGTAGTGGTTTTTAGCGCAATTTAATATTCGTATTTGTAACATATTATATCTCATAATCATTATAATGATAGATGGCAATGTAAAAACTGTTGAAGGAATTCTCTACATTCCTGCAAAATCATTTTCTTCCATACAAAATATTATGCACTCCATATTTTTTTGTTAGAACATGTACGAAAGTGTAAAACTTTGTTTGGATGCCGAGAGTAAATTTGGAAAATTCAAAGCCATATGCAATATTAATTCTCATTTATCAATTTTAATGTTGCGCATTGTAGTGGCTTTTACCACAATTTAATATGCGTGTTTATAACATATTATATCACGCCATCATTTCAATGATAACAGAGAATGTATAAATTACGCAAAGAATTAATCTAGTATGAAGATGCAGCAACTTAGAATTCACACTTAGCATTGAAGAATGAATTAATTCTAAGTACTATTACTATTATATATTTAGTAAATCCATATGCAATCATGTTATCGCAAAAAATTCTTAATAACATTTACTCTGATTCATTATGTAATAATTTCTAGTTGCAAATATATCGATAAGGTCTTATCTATCAATATTATAAAATACTCTTTTCGATATTTATTCAATGAATTCAAATATATACACTGATTTTAAAAGAGTGGTATTTAACATTCGATGGAGATGTCCTGAATTGGAGAAAAAGTTATGAGTTTTGGCTAGAAGTGTTGCTAGTGTTGGTGTTGGTGTGCCTCTTGTTGGTGCAATTGGTGTTAGTGTTGTTGATACTATTGATGAGTAGCTTGTTTCTACATGTTACTAGTGAGAGAAGTTAGTCATAAACACAAGACATGTGGAGAAATTACAATTAATGAGTTAGAGATTAGGTTGGAGACCCAATGGTGCTTACGTGAATGGACTTGCTTCCATTCCTTACATCACAGATTGAGCCTATTTCCTAGAATATTTCTTGACTAAATAGTTTGAGACTCATTTCCATTATGTTGTGCTCATATGAAGGTGAAATATGGAGATGGATGGTCATTTTTCTTGAATTTTCACTTGCAGAGTACTATTTGGTGTTAGCTTTCTAAAAATGTTCACAACAAAATGATTTTTTGGCAATGTGGTGTTGTTGAAAGTTTTCGGCATTCTGAAACGTTTATTAGGTTGTTATTGATATTGTAATATTTCCCTTTTTTTGGCATATATTGATATTTTGTTTCATTTCCTAATGCCTCGAACATTGCAAATTGTTCTTAAAAGCAATGTTGAAATGCACAAATGAATTCATAAACATAAAGAACTCCACATACGCCACATTTGCAAACTTCAATAAAAAAGCATTAGTTACAATGTTAATTATAGTTACAATGTTCAACTTTAGAATTGCTAATGTATAAACCATTTGGAATAGTAACCTTTTGCAATTATATTTTGTTACTCATGCTTTTTTATACCAGAGCTTCATTATGCAAAGCTTCCATTGTAACCTTTGTAGAATAAAATTATTATTATTGATATGAAGAACTTAGTTCGTTTAATATTTGATAATACAAGTACGATTAACAAATGTATAATCACCTAATCCATAAATGTAAAATATAAAAATAAGTTTACATAGTGAATGAAAAATGCCTTGAATAAGTGTTAGTTCAATGAATAAATGGAAAAAAGAATTGTATTTATTGGCACAAGAGCTTTAGTTAATCAAAATAGAATGCGATCTAGGGTATTAATGAAATAGTATCTTGATATCGATTTCTAAAGCATGCGAAATGTATCAATCATGAAACATAATCGTATTAGATGGACTATCTCGAATTGGAATTTAAGTAAAACATATATGATTTAAAGTAATTGATTTCACATTGGTATTTTTTTATTAAAGATTAGGCAAATTAGTACTATCAAAAGTGGTGAAGATCATTGGTTAATGAGAACAATTAAAATAGATAGTAGTTAAATATCATTTCAAATCTTAGATGTCAATTCATGACTTAATTCACAATGATTCCAGGTCCTTTGCATATGGTGGGGAGGGGCTAAACAAATATTGAATTAATATCATTATGTTTTCTTATGCAAAGCCTTTATTGTGTGGATGATAGAGGATGTGTGATAGAATGGATGCCCTTTGCATAATTAACGTGGTTGCAGGTCCTTTTGCAAGGGGGGTGGGGGGTTGAAAGCATAGCTTTTACTCTGCGGGGGAAGGAATGATTTTAGACCTTAGATGTTAATTCTTGTAGTTTGTGAAATTAATTTGTCAATATTCATCTTGTATAGTTAATATATAAGAGAGAAAAGAAATTTGCAATGATTGGCCAAAGCTACATGGAAATATTCAAACTAAAATCAGACTTTGTTATATGTGTTTATTGAATAATAAGTGCATTAGTAATTTCACATTTGTCAATTGGGCTCGTACTTTGCAATATTAAATAAATTGTGTTTTTAATTTGTGTGATGAATAAGCATTTTGTGGTAAAACAAATATGAAAACATACTATGAATGAGTCAATTAAGTACCAATTTGTATCATGAAACGTTTAGTCCATGTGTCCATTAGATACCAAATAAGTATAAACGATTGAATTTTGGCCATTTTTTTATATTTTTATAGAGCACCCTATGAAAAATTCTTTAATAATAATGAAGAACACAACACATATTCTCACAAAGTTTTGCAAAAAGAGCATTTAACAAAATTGTAGATAAATTGTAAACAAATTCAGGCTTAGAACAAAGTAATCACTATTTGTGCCAAAAATGTCTTTAACAACAATGAAAACAATTACAATAACAAGAATTGTATTGAGATTCAAATGCTAATTACCATAGCTATGATTAAATAAATATCAAATATGAAACAAATTTCTGAAAATAAAAAATAGTTATAGAATATTCATTTTCATTATGATCAACAAAAGAGCAATTATCTTCAAATTATTCACAAAATTGGTAAATAGTATCAGAATTTGCACCAAACAACTAGTTTTTAATAGTAAGGTATACAATTGGAGTAACACTAATACTAGACAACTACTCATGATAGCTATTATATCCATAGTAAGACTTTTTATGGTATCCCAGTTCACTAGCATATTCACAATGACAATTTTGGTTTTTTGTCTCATTAACTTTCTACACTTGAATTTCAGAAAAATAGAAACAATTGTTCCCTAATCAATTAAATACATGTAATAAATGATAATGTAACTTTGAAACAAAATTATCTAGAAAAAAAAATCCATGTGCAAATGAAAGCCCATACATAAACCACCTCAGAAATTTTGGGTACATAATATAGCACTTGATTCCTAAAGAGTTTGTCAAAATATTTGTACCTAGCCACAAAAGTAATTGAATTAGACTCCCATGAACCATATATGCAAAATCCATTTGCAATGAAAAAAAAACGCATCTAGATATTGACTAAGATCATAATAACATATATAAAAACCTGAACATTTAATCACTAGTAAACATGAAAAGAAATATTCCAAAATTCAAAAAGGCTTATAGTACGTAAAAGTATATATCCATATTATTTGACTGTTAACTATTTTTTAGGTTTCCAACTTCTTGAAGCAACTTCTTTAGCTTTTCCTATATGCAATTTTTCATAGGTGCAACTGTAATTTCCAGTTTGACACGTTGACCAAATATCTCCTTCTCAATTTCCTTGGTTTCTCCTTGCAATTCTACAGCTAAAACATAGTTTTGTTTCTTAACATTAACAATGGTAATTAGTCATTTGATAATTTCCCGCATACTAAAATAAGCTATATCATCTAATTTTGTTACTTTTTCTATTTAATCTTATCCAATTCAACTGCTAACGTTCTCTCGAAATTAATCGAGAGTCACATGTAATACGTGGACCATTTAGATTCTCCACAATTTGCACGGCCTTGACATATGAATTTTCTCTTCGATTCTATATGTTTTCAGATTTAGAAATAATGTTCTGCATTCTTTTGATTCTCTGAGACCATGCAACTTTGGGTTGCTTTGTTTGATTCAAGCATTTGGTAGTTCCTGACATTTTTTCTTTGCATCAGAAAATAAATCAAGTCTCTGGCTGAAAACAAATAATTCATTGTTCACGAAATACCTATCTCCTTCAAGATCACATTGAATGCACTCGAAAAATGACTTAGTTATTTGTACCAAATTCTCCAGATCTAAAGCTGCTTGCCATGCATATCCAATGATTTCCAATTGTTTGTATCTATTTCTGATAATATATGTTTTCATTGCATTAAGGAGATTAATAGATTTAGCAAATCTATATGATGCGTTGTGATTAGAAATCACCAACAATGTTGTTTGTATTTCCAATTGAGTCATCAACAAAGGACTCGGATTTAGAGCACCTTCTAGGTCCTTTCTTCTTATTTTTAGTCTCAAGTTTTCAGCTTCATGTTGACTAAGATACTGTGGAAGCACGTCACCGGTAACTTGATGCAGATTCATGACTAATGTGGTTGTAACTTTAGACAGATCAACATGCATTTTTGTTTGTTCTAAAACATTTTTTCCATGAAGCTTTACTTTCTCAAACTTCATTTTTTTTTACTGTCGCTATCATAATTTTAATTTTGCAATGTGACAAAACTATCATAAAAATAAATGAATTCCTGAGTAAATTGCACCATTGTTTTATGATTTTTTGCAAAACAAACATTAACCCAATTAGGTAGCATAATGTTGTCAACGTCTACATTTATAGCTTCTTCAACACCTCCTGTAACCTATTTTCATAGGATTTCTAGAATTGGCTAATTCATCAGTATACATTTCTTCTGAATTAAAAATTCGATATGGCTCTTTGTCCTTCCCGCTAGCTGATAGATTTTTGCGAATCAATTTTGTATTTGCAATATATTTTGTCCTTTTTTCACTCGAGGATGAACATGCATCAGTATCATTTATGCAACATACAGATTACTCTGCAGAAGTATTGATACTTGATTATGTGGTGATTTCTTCAGCGTCTATGATTATCCCTTGATTTCCATGAGTATCGTTTATGCAACATACATGTTTTTCTGCAGAAGTACCGATACTTGATTCTTGGGTGATTTCTTCAGCGTCTATGATTAGCCCCTAATTTTTGTCAATGCATTTTGACATTCTTCGCTCTGCTCTCTAATTTGTGGAAACAAGTTTCTATATCCAATTGTTTCCAAGTGTGTGCCAAATAGACCCTCCTCATCAAAGGCTTTAATTTCTTCAACTTCACTTAAGTCAAAAGGATGCAAAGTCTCTGTGAGCTCTGCAACATGAGCCATACTCTTCACTACAATTTCTCCAACAATAAACAACAAATAAATGGATTGTTTTGTCTTTTTTCTTTGAAATATATTTAGCCATTCAAGGTATTTTCAACAAATTTCACCAACAAAATACCTATCTATAACAAATTTTGGTAATAACAATGACTTACCTTGAAATCCATAAATTTGAATTATCGTATTACTTTCTCTTTCTTCATGGATACATTTTCCCCATAGGAAAACTTATGCATGTGCATATATTCAATGATGTTGTTGTCCATATATCATGTAATTGACTTGTTTTACAAAAACATCTTGAAATAGAGAAAAGTTTAAAGAAGCATTATATTTCCACGTTATAGGATACCAGAATTGCATTGGTTCTTAATTCAAATTGAATTTAGGATGACATGGAAAACCACAAAATTCATCGGTAGAAATCAAAGCTACTATGTGATGCGCCATCATGAAGAACCTATTGGTATTGGATAAACTGGATAACTAAAAAGCTAATAAATTAGAAATGATATCAGCCCAGTCAAATACACAATCCTTTTTGTATGTGTGATAAATCACATAGAGAATGCATTTTATGGAAAATTTGTTGTAGTTTCCTGGCCCATGACATGTGTACAAAGCCAACAAAAGTCCCTAAATGGTTGTTTAGACAAAGTGATATATAGGACAAAAGATCATAGGGAACTTGGTAACTTAGAGAAAATAAATCTCCAACAACATTAGCCTCATATTCTTCTAAGGTCACAAAACTATTTTCTTTAGACAATGTCAAGCACATATTAGGTTTTGATAATTTGAATATTCGTTTGAATGTCTTTACATTCAAAGGAATCCAATTTTATGGTAGCACATTTGTTCTTGTTTCTGAATCAAAAAGATTTGCACACAAATGGACAATTTCCATAAAATCAAAAATATTTGGCACACATGCAACATTCACTAATCCATTAGTCCAAATCTTGTTATTGTTCTTCTCTTTTGTTGGCATATTCACATAACACTCATATGCAATTGACCAATGGAAGTTCTCATCAATATGACCAAGTAAGTGTTGTAGATGCTACAAAACCCTCCAGAATTTTGGCTTAGACTCAATTTCGAAGCCTTCCTTGGTCTTTCACATTGTTTTTGCAAACACTGAAACTCATTTCATGTACTTTCTTGAAGTATTTTTCTCCCCTTTGAAAGTTGGGTAAACTGTCATATTTTCACATGATTAGTTGTTTTGTAATGTGTAGAAGCATGTTCTAGTGGTTTCAAGGGTCTATCTTTGTGTATATTAGTTTTTATAACCATGTAAACATCTGCTGCACTCATTCACAAATTTTTAAGCACTGTCGCACAAGTGTCGTCATGGTCGTCGCAAAGTGTATTTGAAGTGTCACACTTGTCATAATGGGTCATAAAGTTATCACACAAAGGGAAATATATTGTTCATGTGTCCTGGGCGATCTATGTTGTTGTGTCGTCAAGTATTTAAAGTGTGAGATCACAATCGAAGTCTTATCACTGTTCACATCAGTCTAACTGGTCTTAAAGTTAGCCATCTATGAGCAGTCTTCCCAACCAAGCAAATTGGTTCACCCGGCCTCCCTAAACTGTACACTGTGTAGTTTCAGTCCTCTAGTTGTGATCTTGCTCCTTGGCACTACATAATGCACAGTTCCTACCTCCCAGGAATGCTACACCACACAGTTCCTATGCTCAAGCTTCGGCCTTGGCCTCTAGAATTGTGTGATTCTTTCTCTCGACCTGGCCCTAAATGTGCACTACACGATCACAAGCCTCAAGATCATTCTCTGAGCCTTTGAATTGCACATTTATGCAATTTACCAACTCCCTTGTCTCCTGGAATTGCACCGTATGTCCTCTCAATGTCCATCTCCTCATCCTATATCATTGGCTCCCATAACTACACAATTTTCTCCCTCAGTCTAGCCTAAACTACACACTGTGTAGTATCAAGCCTCAAGCCTCATCCTTGAGCTCTTGAACTATGCAATTGTGTAGTAACATGGGCTCATCTGTCCTCCAAAACTGTGCAATAGGCTGATCGAGTGCCTATTCTCTTAGCCTGTCACCCTGAGCTCTCAAACTATGCAATTTTCTTCCTCAACCTAGCCTAAACTGTGCACTACATAACATCAAGGCTCAAGATCATCCTTGATTACCTGAACTGTGCAATTGTGTAGTCACTAAGTCCTTTCCCTAACTTTCCATCTAGTTCTGGCTCAGTCAATAGATCAGAATGAACAATCTTAGGCTAGGGGGGTTTCATACCGATATTGTCTCTTCATGAGTGAATTGCAGATACAAGTACCTTACCATGCTATGGTGAGATGATGAAGAAAGATATGGAGGGAAACATGTTGAAAGACACTCTTGTAGTTGAACATGCAAGTTGATCAATCATAAGAAAGCAAAGGGACATCAATTTGTGATCACAACTCAAGACTTAAGATCATTGAAGATTCCTTATCACCAAGTCATACGGAGGTGAAAAGAAGAGAATTATCAAGAAGACACTCAACACATAGTAGTAGTAGTGGCTTGGCACTGCCACATCATCAAGAAGTCCATGTCAGTAGTTTCATGTCATGAATTGTCATATGCCACATCGTCATTGTGGATCATGAAAATGGTATTCAAAATGTATTTAAAGTGGAAGTCCAAAGGACACACATGGAATATAAAGAGTCATGTAAGTTGAAAAGTCATAGGAATTCAAATAGTCATGAGGGTATTCAAAGCGTTGCAATGAAGGGGAAGCATCAACCCTTGGTTATATATACTCCCTCATTGTATGAGTAAAGGACTTTTCACCTTGGCTCCTCCCATAAGACATTAGAGAGATAAGCTAGTTCTTTTGAGGAGCAAGTAGTGGCTCCAACGCTCCACTACTGGAGCTAGTGGTATTCATTGTATACATGTTTCTTGGAACTTTTACTTAATATCAGAAGCCCTATGGGCTAACATGCTCTTCATGCATGGATTATGGATATTTGTAAGATTATTTAGTGAATGTTTTTAATTAATGTTTGCTTTCATTTGTGATAAAGTAGTTTAACTATTTCGGTTATTTTGGTACTTATCATATTGAGAATGTGTTGTAATTTCTATTATCATTGTCGCATCCTCGTGGACTATTTCGTTGGATATTAGACAAATCTTCCTATTTATATTGGTTTGAATGATTTTTTCATCTCTGTGGACTATTCTGCTTGATGTTGTATGAATCTTTCTTGTTCATGTGTGTCTCTACTAGGGTGGTACTACTACCTCTCTCTTAGAGGCTCATTTTTCCTCCCCTCCGCAGCGAAAGAAATTCGACACACATATGATCAGACACTCACTAGGCACACACCCCTTTCTTTTCGAAGGCACCACACATTCCTGTCTCTTGCTGACAGTTAAAGCCAAGGCAAATCTATAAGAATACATGGCAACCGGGTTGAGATTATGGATGGGGCTCCTACTCCAAACGGTGTGAGGTCTAATTGGGATTTCACATCGGGGAGACCCCTTGGTTGATGGATTTCCAGCATCGTAAATAGTAACTTAATGGTATAAGTGAAAATATCTTATTTTATTTTTCTGCTAACCATGTTCGTTTCATAGTTGAAGATAATTTCTGAATCGATAAGCTCTCAATACCACTGAGCTGCACAATTTTTCAATTCAGTATATAATCACTAGCTCTTACTATTGAAAACATGAAATTGGCTTCGACTATTAGAACTGTGAAATATTTTATGCAATACATTTTTCAATAAATAACAATTGAAGATACCACAACTAACATTTACAAAAACCAGATCAAATATACCTCAAAATTTCAAAACCATCTCGTCCATTTATTATGCATCTTGCTTCTGCATTACTATAAATTCTATGTAATAATGACAACTAGATCACATGTTGTTGATAATAATTCTCGCTATAAAAAAACATGCTAAGTTATCCCTATTACAAAACGATAAGGCTGTGTGGCTAGTGTCCACTACTTTGTCATTGAAAACTTTGAATTACAAAGAACTTGACAAAAATATTTGAAAAAGTTTGGAAACGCGTGCAGTTTGACCAATCATTTCAAATTGCTTCACTATTTTATCTGTTAACCTAAATAAAGTCTAATTCAAAAATTATTCGCATTTTTAAAAAATCCCATGAACATATGGAAAAAGTGTCACGCAAGATGGAAATATGCGGAGAAAAAATGCAAAGTAGCGAGTATGTATGTAGAAAGGAAGATGCAATAAAGAAAACAACACTTCCATGCATTCGCAAGTTCCACACAACACTTGTGCATTTTCCTATTTTTCACAATTGTGCATTCAATAATTAGCTTAAGTTATAATAATAAATTTAACAAATCTTAACTATAAAATATTGAAAAACGTAAATGAGGAACAAAAAACAAATAAAGATTTAAGAATACTTATATCTCGAGAGTATATATGATTTCTGCAATCTATTATTTTTATTGCCTTGCAACATTTAAATTAATTACTTATTTATTTTGGACTCCGCATGAGAAAGAGAAAACAAATCTACCATTGCAGCTTATACAAAAATAACTCAAATTCAGAAAATGTATTGTATTACATTTATAATTCCCTATGAAGTTTTTTGCTTCAAAACAAAAAACATATAGCTTGTGCAGTGTTACAATCACACAAAGTGTAACAAAGCATGAACTATATCATGATCACTCTAGTATGAATGTGAAATATGAACATGACATTGCTAAAGAGGGAAATTTGTCCAAACGTGATCAATAATTGTCTTATTCCTAGAAATAAAATTCCTTGTTACTTCTTGTAAATGTTCGCACCACATATACTCTAATAATTGTTTACTTCTTTTTATATTTTAATTGATGTCAATATTGAAATCTCCAATAAGTATAAAAATGTAATTACCAGGTGTGAATTGTGCCAATGCTATTGTTATCTCTTTAATGATTTCCAAAATAGATACAAGTGGTGCAACATATATATTTATTATTCATATCCAGCATTGGAATTATACTTTCGACAAAACAAGTTCGGTTTTATTATTGCAAATGGTTTTCTTTGATAAAAACTCAATGTTTTCTTGTATTCAAGTAAGGACTCCATGAAGGCAATTTGATATGTTGAAATCGAATTTGTGAAATTCAGTATTTGACGGTGGAAATTTTACATGTGTTTCCTAGATACAGAGAATCGTAGCATTCATTAAGTCTTCATTATGCATAATGTCATTCACATGAGCATGTAGACTTCATGTATTCAAACTTGCAATCGTTATATATTTGCACTTTCTATTGACTTCTCTATGTATCATGATTTCCATGATGCTCCAATTCTTAAGCGTTTTGTTTCTTCTGATACTTTCTTATTTTCACAAAAGTTCTTCTGTGTTAGTTTTTGAAGAAGATACAATGATTACATCATTCTCAAATGTGATAATGCTATGTAAACTAGTCCATGTGTTGATATGCCACTTGGATCAAATGCAAGTCCATTCAACGTTAAACCTTGTGATCAATGATTTGTTCTAGCACAAGCTAGTTGTATCAAAAAATGTTTGCGCACCATAGTTGTAAAGCTCTTGCTATGTTGGAGTCCAATCAAATTAAATGTTTCCATTATACAATTGCCGATACTTGTTTCTTTGAAGTTTATTGATATATGGATTTATAAAATATTTATAAGACATCAACATTCTTGCTATTTTTCATATATTTTTTGCATATTCCATCTGCGCCATTAACAAGGCCATCTTCTGTATTATAGTTCCCTACATATATCTCAACACAAACATTGCATTTGATTAGGATTCTTGACGATAATCTCATTTTTTTCTCATATGCTACAAAGCCTATTTCCTTACTGTGAGATCCATCAATTGCGTTAAGAACTATTAGCTCTTCATTTACATGTGACAACATTTTTTCTTTATGCTCCTCTACATCCCTCTTTCTGTAAAAAAGGTATGGAAACAATGGATCTAGTGGAGCAGGTCTATAGCACTTACTATTTTTATATTTTATGTCTTCATCAAAGTGTTGATTCAATTGCATTTTGTTAAGGATTTCAATGATTTTTTTTTTTACACATTGTCATATTCAATTCATAGCATTTGACTTTGTCTTTCTAGAAATCGTATTTTGGTTTTTCGCCTGCTAAAATTGGTTGCTAAAAAATTAGAGAATATTTGATCGGTGGCGCTTGGAACAAGTCACCTGAAAATATTACGTCAATATTTCCAAAATAAGCCAATTGAGTATGCATAATTTCCTGTAAACATTTGTCAACTTGGTATAAGAATGTTGAACCTATCAAAGACACCTCATCAATTAGCATAACATGAAGTTTCTCGCAATGTTTTGTCAATGTGTCTAATTTTTCACCTTCAAGAAAAATATATTTTGATTTGCTAAATGGTAAATGGAATGTAGGATGCAATGTTATACCACTTGCATTAAACACTACCTTTCCTGTATATGCTGTTATGATTCCTGTTAATTGAGGTGGGTCATATCCGAACATTTTGTTGTATAAGCGAATTATAGGGTGGAATATTTCTATAACAATAAACTTTTTTCCAATGCCTGCACCACTTGTGACAAGTACATACAATGGGTCATCTGGATATTTTTCTCTCATTCACTATTGTTTTCACTATATTTTCCTGCTTTGGGTTAAGTATTCTCATGATTTCATAGAATTTTTTTTCTTCCAGTACTTATGGATGTTTTACAAGTTCTTAAGGTCTCTCAACAATTGATTTTGCATTTCTAACCTTTTGCAAATATTGAAAATCTAACTCGATATCGTATCCTTGATAACGTTTTTCACTGTCTATTTCTTCATATGGAGGTACATTTCTTTCAAACAATTCACTCTCTTTGTTTTCAAGCTCAACAATTATGTTGTCAACACGGGGGCTTCACTGACAAACCAATATGATATCATGTGCATTCATATTGTGGTATAAAAAATTAAAAAATCCTAAAACAATATATTGACTATATAATAGGGGGAGAGCGGGTTTTTTTTATGTTAGATATGAATATATGTATTATTGGGTATTATTTATTCAAAATTTTGACTAGAAATATCAAAAAAAGGGGGGGATAAGGCCAAAAAAAGTGTGAATAGGGAGGTTCTGGGAACAAGCGAACAAGGAGGGTTTGCAAACAGGGAGGGTCTGCATGCAGGGAGGGTCGGTGAGCAAGGGAGGTTCTGTGAACCACTGCGAACAAGTGTACGAGGGAGAATTTGCGAATAGGGAGGGTCTGCGAACCACTGCAAACATGTGTATGAACAAGGAGGGTGTTAAGAAAATCTAATTTCTTTCTATGGCAGCAAGGGTATTTGGCATCACAAATATGCCAAATAGTCCACAGATAGGTACTTAGCCTTCATCTTCGTAATCTTATTGATATTCTCTATTATTTTATCAAGTATTACATTCATTCATCCATTAGACATACCAAAAGTAGTGTGTACCCAATCTATAAGCATATGGACTTTCAAAACCTTAAAAAATTCCTCAACATCTAAATCCATCTAAGAATTCAAAAATGGAGGTGTAGATCATGCAAGGATTGAGGTTGAGGACAAGGGTTTTCTTAAGTAGGATGTGAATCAAATTTAACCATTGGTATGACTTTGGAATCAAAGTATTTTTTTCAAAGGTTAATATATCTCACAAGTTACTTTTCACACTTTCATATTAATCTAGATACAAATAATTTCTTTCAAGCATTTTGATAGAATAAACTTGAGATAATCTCTTCTTTTGGGGCCTGGGGTTAAAAATGAAAGATGGCTCATGGATATAAAATTACATGTACTATTAGAAAAATGGCCCTCAAACATCTAGAACAACATTTGTATGCTTAGAAACTCCACCTAGATGGACACTGGTGTTACACATCATGCTCAATTAAAGTGTCTGTAGCGCAAATAGACATAACTACTAAAGTGTTATATAAATCCAAGGGCCTTAAGAGATAATGTCAACATAGTCAATTTCTTCTTTATATGAAATAAAAAAAGAACCTTTTTTTTTCAAGTTAGGGGTATTTATTTATATCTCTCACTAGCCTCCCTAACCTAAATCTTAATAATGGACTTGACTATATTTAGTTGACAAAATTCTCAAGGTTTGAATGCCTTGTCCATTTATCATAAGCTCTAGAATATAAATATATATTTTTTTCCATAGGAGCTTCTTTATAAAGGATTTTATTACCTTCTAAAAAACCTTCAAAACAATTTT
>APFE030661726.1:86298-100258 GCA_000404065.3 Pinus taeda | reverse complement strand
CTTAATTATAGCACAACTTACTATTTTTAGCAGTTTTTCGGGTCCTGAACTTCTGGAGCCGTTTTGAGGCCCTAAACGACGTATTTTGGGGAATCCATGGGCAACATGGGTCCATGAAATGGACCGATGTTGCCCGTTCCAACAATGGTAGTTCTCAGATAGATCTTTCTAATGAGCTGTCATACGCGTCAAATGGAGATCGTATGCCAAAGTTACGACCCCGGGAAATTGATGTACCAATTTACCCAAAACGGGGCCCACAATTTGGCGTTTCATCTTCTAGGGTTAGGTTTTGGAATGTGAAGGGTTTTCCATTGTTTCTCAACAATAAATAGGCCTTCGAAGCCTCATTGTAACATAGTTCGGAACAGTTTAGAGGCATGTAGCCGCACATCTCTTCTCAGAGATAAGCTACCATCGCCCTAGCTGGTTTATTTCCATTTCTGATTGTAAGCATGTTTCAGTATTTTCCATTAATGAAATGAAGTATTATTTCCGCTGCATCTTTGTGTTTATGGTTATCTCTGTAATTTGTTGCGTTCCTGTTTAAATCCGGATCATGGCTGCTCCACAACCTCCTGAAGTTGCTTCACCAATTGTGACTCCCCCACAATTGTTTGGGACTTCTTTTGGAACCAAATGTTGAGAGGTAATTTACTCTCCCTCTCAACCACCAAGTCTCCATCAGTTATCTTGCTCCTCAAGGATTTGCATGCATCTTGAACCTCAAGAGCATACAGGTTCTTAACTCGTGAACCGATCTGCTTCACCTGTCTCGTGGTGACGTGTCTAAGGAAAACCTTTCCCTTACTAAAGACTACATCATAGCCTTTGTCTTCTAGCATTGTGATCGACACAAAATTTTCCTTAGTCCTGGTACATACTTGACATTGGTCAAGGTAATGCGAGCTCCATGCTCCCTCTGAAAAACAATCGTGCCCATGACTATGAGTATCTGGAGATTTTTCTCCTCCAAGGTACTGAACAAACTCTTGTCGTCGGTCATGTGGAATGAGGCTCCACTTTCAAGAAAGTAACCACATCCCACCATGGATGAAACCATGCATGTGAAGAGAGTGAAATCCAACTCAAATTATGAGGCCAATGCCTCACCTTTAGTTCCTTCCTTAGATCCCATATTGGATTTCTTCAGTGGACAATTTGTAGCAAAATGGCCCACCTCATGACAACGAAAGCATTGCACTTTCGATTTGTCAAACTTCTTCCCACCATGGGAAGAACTTGATTTGGGATGAGATCCTTCTCCTTCCCTTTCTTTGCCTTACTTGCTAAGGTGCAGTTTTATTCATCCTCCATGGATGAAGAACCATCTCTGGCACTTCTTATTATCTCCTCCTGCATCAGATCCGACCAAATTCGTTCCCAATGTGGCAGTTTCTCTCTTCCATTAAACGAGTCTTGGTAGCTATGCCAGCTCTTAGCAAAACCCAGGAGTGCAAGACTTACCATGTCATCGTCGACAGTCGTGATCCCTAAACTACCAAGCTCATCCCTACAGGTGGTGAGGTTGGTTAGGTATGTTGAGATTGTGTCGCCCTTTACACACTTGATTTTCTGAAGCTTGTCTTTCAGCACCAGCTTCCTCTAATCGCTGTTATTCTGATATAAATCTTTCAATGTTTTCCACATCGAAAACAGTGTCTCCTTCCCATGGAGGCTTGAGACAATGTGGTCACGAACTCCCTCCAGGAGGATTCTCCTTGCTCTAGCCACACATTTCTTCATTCCGCCAATTCGGTAGCATCAGTTGTTACCAGCTTGGGGACTTCTTGATCAATGAAGTCCTTTAGACCATCATCCTCTAATACTACTTCCATGCAATCCTTCCAGGCTATATAATTCGAGTTGCCATCAAGGGCATACTCGAGTATTAAACCGTTGAATGCCATTGGTGAAATTGAGATGTGATAAAAACTTGATTTCTATATTCAGGAACCTCAAACTTTGAACTTCTCCCTTCTTATATATTGTTCTTCACTTTGATCAACTTTGCTCCGATACCATGTAGAAATTCCACCTATAGATCAACTGATAATGCAATGTACTAAAGCATAATACTAGATCTACTTCTACAACAAACTTTGCAGAAGCTTAATCGAATATGAGCAAGATCAATGAGAACACATATAACTGAGAATGATAAATCAATCACACATAACACAGAAGAAATAACCCAGGGAAAGCCTCAGCCTAAAACCCCAACCTCTGTATTATCATACAAGTGGAAATATGTTCAAGATACAAAAAGAATCAGCTCTCAAGCTATCCTGCTCTCTCTGAAATCAAACAATATTGCTCATAGACAGTCAAAGGCTCTCACAACCTTCTCCTCTACCCTCCAAACCTCTTATTTTCTTGCGCAGTTTTTCCTGGGGTCCAGTGCTTCCACTTGTGTGAATTCCCACCTCACATTGCTCACTTGGCTCAGAAATAAATGCACAAACGTGAAGGAGACAATTCCTTCTGCATGGATGAGTTTCCTATATAGGAAAATCCCTCCAACTAATAGTACATTATCCCTTCCTCTGATCTCAACTAGGTCTCTGACTGAACTTACATGCATGAGTTATTTATGAGAGAATATTCAGTTATCTGGAGAGCAGCAGCTACATGCATGCAAGCATTAACTAATTGAACTCATAATTAGTTTAACAAACTATTTGAATTAATCTAACTGGACTTGACTCAATTAACTCAACCAACTAATTACAACTCATCCTTATCTCTTTAACTGATGGATAAATTCCTCAATCAATGGGATAATTGTTGCATGTCCCCACATAAACTTCATGTTTGATTTTCTACAACTAATTAACTCAAGATGAATTAATTAATTATTTTACAAACAGTTGCTAAGATCAAATTCGAATTTTACTTCTCAATTTTAGTTCAGAGACTAACTAAAATTGGAATCTAACCTGAAATGCCATTTATAGCGATGTTATTTTTAGCACTTCCATTTTCATTCCTTGTTACTATGTCCAACACTGGTACCCAAACTACTATTTATAGCAGTGTTATTTTTATCACTTCTATTTTTCGCATTTCTTGTTGCCATTTTCAATAGTAGAAACAAGAAATAGGCTCTATACCATCCCTTTGTCATAGCACTCATTCTTTGGAAATCATCTCCATAGACTTCGAGGGAGGTTTACTAACAGTTATCACTCAGAAATTTCTCTAGAAGTTATTAGAAGAAAGAAAATGACTGAACCAACTTTGAAGCATAGGCTCTAGGCAACCTATGACTCAGAGAGGGCTCTCCCTGTATGATTTAGCTTTGTTTGTTGGGATTTCAGGATAGTTTTGAATGTTTGGGGGGGGGAGGGGGTGGGGGGGTGTTTATTTGTATTGAAGATTGAATGGTGGAATCCTTAAAACAGATGGATAGAGTGATGTCTTTAGACCATTAGGCTATGGAGTCAACAAAAGGGCAACAGAACTGGATCAACTCTCTAAAGGGAATGTTCAAAGGGCAAGCTAGCAGAGTAAAGTGCAAGTCTTTTGAACAAGGGGGTGAAATGGTTTTAATGAGGATGAGAGAGCAATTAAGGGTTCTCGGACCGGGATATAAACGAGAAATAGAGGGTAATCGAAAGCAAAGGGCACTTAAGAATCCTTTGATCTGGATTAGCTAGAAACAACCTAAACTAAGGAGCAATTAAGAATTCCTTAACTTAGATAACAGTGGAAAATATTTATATGCCTAATTGTTAAAACATAGTGTAATTAGACAAATTTTGAGATATTGTTCTAGTTATAGCATTCAGATTCAAAAATACATTAAAGACTGTGGAAAAACTTTAAGAAAGATAACAATAACATGAGAAAATACTTGTCTGTACTTCACTTAAAACATGAATCCTTTGAAATATCTTATCTTTATTCATCAATCTAGCTTGTTGGCTCAGTCAGTGATACAATAGCTTTACAGTCTTTTGATCAAGAAGTCTACAGAAATGTCTAAGAATCCACCCTACATAGCTCGAATTGTGAAGTATTTATACAAAAATTATTACAAAATATCTCAACCTAACTTGAGATTTAATTTAGGAAATACACATATCTTCTTGCAAGAAGATAGAGATAGCTATTGAACTGGTTCATGTTGTCCCATTTATTGTGGTGTTGTTGGCCTTTATAGTTTGGTTTTAGCCCCTTATGCTGCTTTGTTGTTTGATCATTCATGTTGGAGGCTTTAGTCACTTTAGGCTTTCATCTTATACTCTTTGACACAGATACATTTTTACTTTGATTGTTGGCATTATGACACAGGTGTTCCATTCTCTCATATGACAGATCACAATACAGTAGGTTAACAACTCAGAGTTACATATCAGAATTCATAGAATGAAGAAAGAGAGGTATACGCAAGTTCACCATTGGTCAAGCCACGTATACACGCGGTTTCACTATATACAAGTCGCATATACGTACCCACGCACTTTTACAAAAGGAAAATCGTGTATACCTTGGAAAACTAAGGTTTTGGTCCTAAGTATTTGGTCCATGGTATTGGTCCAAGGTATCGGGTCCGAGGTATTGACCCTAGGTATTTTATCCAAGGTATTGGTCCTAAGTGGTTTTGGTCCATGGTATTGAGAAAGGCCTAAAACTATAAAGGGAGGAGAAGATCATTAGGCCAAGGCACTCAAGTATTAAATATTTGATGAAGAGTGAGATCTAGTATGCAGGTTATTGGGTTATGGTGCATTGTTGGATCTGAACCAAGGAGGAACCTTAGCGGTTGATGGAGGATAAGATCTAATGATGGATCGGGATCTTAAGGCATAAAGTGAACTATCATTATGTGTTTTTGCTCATGAATATTCTAGATCTGTATACTGACGCATATATTATTCTATAAATGATATGATCTGGGTATAACTGAAGTCTGGTATAGCTGCAGAATTATGAATTAATATTTGCAGATGTATACACTAGTTGGCTTTGAGGAAAGCTTGTATACATGCAGGTTCGGCACAAGAAAGTAGCATATACCTTATCATCTATGTTTTAGTTGCTTTTGTTTGTTGTTGCAGTGTTCTGGTTTCTGGCTTGGGTTCTAGTTACTGTATTCTGGTGATAGCATTCTGAAAGATCAGATTGATGGGTTGTCAAATTGATTGATTGATTTGGTTGTGGTTGGTTAAATAGGAGATTGGTTGATGCAGATATATTTTATGATTGAATGATGTTTTTGATGGATCCAATTTGAAAATTTATGAAACGTGGTCCATGGAAGAAAGGAGAAGGTTGTAGCCTTCTGTAGGTCGACACCTACTTACTAGTAACCATATCAGCTAGTACAAGAGCTAGGGGGTTGTAGCTCCCTTCCAGTAGAAGCTGGAGAACGAGAGAAGGTTGTAGCCTTCTACAAGTAGAAGCCTGCATATTGGTATAAGGCTGCACCAGTACAAAAATTGTAAACAGAATTTCCTTATTATTAAAAGAAGACAGAGAAGATTGCAGCAGGTGGTTTTCACCCACATTGGGTTTCCACCTTATATCTTGGTATTTATGTGTGTTGCTTATGTGTGATGCTTTATTATGCCTTTACACTGTCTAATGAATTATTGATATACCGATTAAAGTTCACTACATGATAATTTGGGTAAATCAAAAGATCTCTGCATATACGTTGGTTTCATTAAGTATAGTTGTGTATATACGCTAGTTCACTGAGCTGAAGTAGTGTATACAAATCAGTTCTGAAAATTAAATTATTGATCTGATAATACTGATTCACCCCCCCTCTCAATGTTATTTCCAACAATTGGTATCAAAGCAGGTCCTTCAAAAGAAGCTTGATCGCTTGAAGGTAGATCTATCATCATGAGTAATCAAGAAAGCGAGGGATCCATCAGACCACCAATATTTGATGGGAGAAACTTCATTTATTGGAAGGTAAGAACCACAGCCTATCTTCAATCTCTTGGAACAGATGTCTGGGAAATTGTGGAAGGAGGATATACATTTCCATCAGCAATTCCTATAGATACGGCAAGTAAAAATCAATATGAAACCAATGCCAAAGTTGTCAATACATTATTAGGAAGTTTGTCACAATCAGAGTTTGTCAAAGTTATGCAGCTCAAATCAGCCAAAGAAATATGGGACAAAATCATTCTAAGCTACGAAGGAGACTCTCAGGTAAAACATGTTAAACTGCAAGCTCTCAGAATTCAATATGAAACTCTCAAGATGCACAATGATGAAAGTATAGCTAGTTACCTCTTGCATATAGATGAGGTTGTTAATTGCATGAAGAATCTGGGTGAAGAAATAAAGCAAGTTACCTTAGTTGAAAAAGTTTTAAGATCCTTATCTGCTAAATTTGAATCAACAGTAGAAGAAAAGCAAGATCTATAGACCATTACTATGACACAGCTTCATGGAATCTTAACTGCTTTTGAGATGAGAAAAGGAGGTCCATTAGATATGAGAGAAGTTGCATTTAAAGCTTGAGCAAAAGGAAAATAAGAACTCAATGAATCAGGACATATTTCAAAAGAAGAAGAGGAAGTAAAATTTGTCAAAAAGTTTCAACGGGGTTCCGGAAGATTTAGAGGTAAACTAACTTTCAAATGTTTTGCATGTGGTAGAGTCGGTCATTATGCTGCCAAATGTCCTCATAAAGATAAATATGATAAAGGGAAGGAATCCGTAAAATGGAATAGAAAACAAAGTGTAAGTAAAAATAGCTACTATACTCATGAAGATAGCGATGGTCTATCAAATAGTGATGAAGATGAAAATAATAATGACTATAGACTTCTGATGGCTTATGAAGATGATGACTTTTTGGATGCTTTAGATAAATATGACCTTTATGAAGAAATCTCTAAACTCAAAATCTGTTTAGAAGAAAAGAATATGATTATAGATACCTTGATATACCAACTTGCTAAAAGAGAAAAACACAATGAAAAACTAGAATGTCAAATTGTGGGTCTAAGAAAGGATCTTGAGAAAACAAAAGCTCTCAATCTTAGATTTGCTAAAGGATCATAAACTTTAAATGAAATTATCAAAGTGAAGCATTCTCCTCTGATAAAGAAAGCTCTTGGATATACTGAAGAAGCATCTCAATCAAGAAGCCATCAACCTCCACTAAAATCTATCTTGATGCGGCAAAGAGTAATGAACAGTTTGACAATCGTCAGCAAAGGCATAAAGCAAATCACCAGGTAAATTAGGCTCAATTTACTTCAAGGATGAACAGAAGCCACAATCAACCACAGGTAAATCGTACTCAATTTGCTTCAAAGACAAATATCAGTAGAAACTACAATCACCAGGTCAGTAGATTCGATAATCGCAGGAACTTCTTTAATGGTCAATGTTTCTCATGTCATAATTTTGGACACAAAGATGCTTAATGTGTTGCTTACAAAACCATCATGACTAGATAAGCACAAAATCAAAGGAATGTGACAGGGATCAAGAAAAGTTCTTATAATAACTTTTCTCTTCTTGAAAATGAAATAGAATGCTCAATCTGTAACAACTTTGGCCATGAAGAGTCTGAATGCAGGAGTAAATTTCGGCAAATATCTCAAAAGGAGCAAACTCCATTAAATCACAAAATATGGAGAAAGAAAGAACTGCGAACAGGAAGATGTGGTATAGCCTTGTATGCAGAAGGACAAGAAAACCAGTGGTACATTGACAATGGATGCTCAAAACACATGGCAAATGACAAAGAAAAACTACACTCATATAATGCCTTAGAAAAGGAAAAGAGTGTCCCATTTGGAAATGACACTCCTGCTCTCATAAAAGGTAAAGGCTCTGTTTTCTTGAAAGAAAAAATTAAAGTTGGGAATGTTATGTATGTTGATGGCTTAAAGCATAACCTGTTGAGTGTGAGTCAAATGTGTAATCAAGGAAATGAAGTAGTGTTTCGATCAAATGGATGTGTTGTTCGTGAGCTTGATACAGGAGAAACGATGAGCAAAGGTACAAGAACTCCAAACAACCTATACATACTCAATGGAGGACAACAATAGTGCTATCTAAGCAAAAATGATGAAAATTGGCTATGGCACAGAAGATTGGGGCATCTAAGCTTTTCTCAAATAAGAAAAGCATGCAGATTCTAGGTTGTTCATGATCTTCCATATATCAACATTCCTGAAAATATTATATGAAAATCATGTCAATTAGGTAAGCAAACCAGATCTCACTTCATCGAAAAGGAAGGGTCAGCTAGTAAGCCTCTTGAACTTGTTCATACTGATTTATGTGGACCATCAAGGAAAAAGTCACCTCGTGGAGAAGAATACTTTATATTATTCATTGATTATTTTTCTAGAAAGTGTTGGATAGCTTTTTTAAAGCATAAAGATGAAGCATTTGAAAAGTTCAAAGCCTTCAAAGCTTTGGTTGAAAATGAATCAGATCGCAAAATCAAGCGCCTCAGATCTGATTGAGGAGAGGAATTTATCTTAGATGAATTCTTTGACTTTTGTGAACAACATGGAATAAAAAAGCAGATCTCCACCGCAAGGACTCCTCAGCAAAATGGAGTGGTAGAAAGGATGAACAAAACTGTTCAATAAATGGCTTGTGCTATGCTAGATGAATCTGGAACTCCTACAACCTTCTGGGGTGAAGCTGCATTCGCCGCCGTCATTATTCTCAACAAAGAAAATGTTCGGATAAACAACACTCAAACTCCATATGAACTTTGGTATGGTAAGACTCCCACTGTAAAATACTTCAAAGTTTTTGGAAGCAAATGTTACATCAAAAGGACTGATGAAAAACTTGGTAAATTTGAACCCAGAGTAGATAAATGTATTCTTCTTGGCTACTCATCCCGAAGTAAAGGATATAAATGTTATAATAAAAGACTTGGGAAAATTATTGAAAGTATTGATGTGGTGTTTGATGAAGCATGCAATAATACAAAACAGGTAAAAACCAAAGGTTGTGATAATGAAGAAGATGAGGAACATTTTCCCACATCAAACACATTAATTCTAAAGAAGAAACCAATGAAGCACCAAAAGAAGAGATAACGATAGAAGAAAAGACTCCGTCTAGGTATGTTCAGAAAAATCATCCGGAAACTCAAATTTTAAGGGAAAAAGGGGCAGGTGTGCAAACAAGAAGAACCATTGTCGAAGCCTCAAGCTATCTAGCATTATTATCTTCCACCGAACCTCAAAATGTAAATGAAACATGCAAAGATGAATTTTGGGTCAAGGCCATGAATGAAGAACTTGAGAAAATTGAAAAGAATAATACTTGGGAATTAGTTCCTAGACCTCATGATAAGAATATCATAGAAACTAAATGGATATTCAAAAACAGTTGAATGAAAATGGAGAAGTTATTAGGAACAAGGCCAAACTTGTTTGTAAATGATATTCTCAACAAGAAGGCATAGATTTTGAAGAAACTTTTGCACCTGTTGATAGACTTCAAGCTATAAGAATGTTTCTTGCCCTTTCTAGTTTTTAGAAATTCAAAGTATACCAATTGGATGTAAAATCTGCCTTTCTTAATGGAGACTTAGAAGAAGAAGTCTATATTGAACAACCAAAAGGATTCATACTTGGAAATGATGCAAAACTTGTATGCAAACTCAGAAAAGCTCTCTATGGTCTAAAACAGGCTCCAAAGGCATGGTATTACCATCTTGACAAATATTTCCACCAACAGGGTTTTTCAAAGAGGTCGACAGATAGCAATCTATAGACAAAGATGGACACCGATAAATTGCTAATAATGTTGTGTATGTTGATGATATCATTTTTGGTAGCAATGAAAAATCCATGAGTCAGAATTTTGTCTCAATAATGCAGCAAGAATTTGAAATTTCCTTGCTTGGTGAGCTTACCTAATTTCTTGGTCTACAAGTTCAACAAAATAAAGATGGTGTTTTTCTCTCACAAACCAAATATCTCAAACAGATCCTGAAAAAGTACAGCATGGAAGATTCTAAACTAGTATGTACCCTAATGGTAACAGGATGCAATATGAGCTCAAATGATGAATCAACAGTAGTACATCAACCAACTTACATATCCATGATTGGCAGTCTACTTTATCTAACAGGTATCCGACTAGTAGTTGGAAGATTCCAAGAAAATCCTAAGGAAACACACCTTCAGGCAGTCAAAAGGATTTTCAAATATCTTCAACGAACACAAAACTTTGGTTTATGGTATCCTAGAGATACAGATCTTACACTTCATGCATATACAAATGCAGATTGGGCAGGAAGTGTTGATGACAGAAAAAACACAAGTGGTGGTGCATTCTATATGGGTTGCAGGTTAGTGTCTTGGTTCAGCAAGAAACAAAGTTCAATTTCATTATCTACAGCTGAAGCAGAATACGTGGTTGTTGCATGTTGTTGCACACAACTACTTTGGATGATGAAAACCTTGCAAGACATTCATATCACATGTACTCCACCCATCTCCATTCTATTTGATAATACAAGTGCCATCAGTATTTCAAAGAATCCAATCATGCACTCCAAGACCAAGCACATACCCATCAAATATCATTTTCTATGTGAACAAGTGCTTGAACAAAAGGTCAAATTGGAGTATGTTCCCTCCAAAGAATAGGTTGCTGATATATTCACTAAACCACTACCTAGAGAGACATTTGAATATCTCAGACAAAATTTGGGAGTAGTTGTTGCATCATCCTACTGTTAAATCCTATCTTCTTCAGAGAAAGTCGGTTATATGCGAGTTCATGAAGCGTAGTCACGTATATACGTTGCTTTCTTTGGGTACAATCGCATATATGTTGGTTTGAGGAAAAGTAGTGGGCTAAACACAGGAGAAAGGGGTCTGATATGGTTCAGTGAATCATCTACTCTGCTTGATGATGGTTACGGTCTGTTGATGACATGTGGAAATATGTTGGCTCTCATAAGTTGTTGATAACTTGATATATATATGATTGATGATGATGCCTTGATAACTCGTTTGATATATGAAATGATCAGATTTGACAGTGAACATCTGACATAGGTTCAGGGGGAGCATATGCTTCTAATAATGCATTTTTGGCATTATCTTAGAAGATCTCGATGCATATTTTGTTTCATGTGGAACAGGTTCACGGGGAGAACATGGTTGCTGGTCTGGATGTTGATTGATAGATACTACAGATGATAGTTGTTGATGACTATCATGGTCTTGTTTAAGATATTTGTTCTATGTTATATATGTCATGTATATCTTTTAATGTAACGGTCATGAAAAAGACCTAATTTGTAACCCCACTATGCATGGGATGGATGATGTAATGTTTCTTGTTTTTTACATATATAAACAATTGATATATCCCCACTTGGTTGGGTGGATGAGTCAAATTTGGTATATCCCCACTTGGTTGGGAGATGGATGTATGTATGAGTCATTGGTGATAGGAAGGTCATTTGTGATGCATGTATAGAATCATGTTCTTCTTTTAGAACATATTTTTGCAGACCTTGCTTGTGCTCAAGGGGAGCATGGACTTGATCATGGGAGCTCAATCTGTACACTTCAACATATCAGAGAATTCAACATGCACTCAGGGGGAGCATCACTCAGGGCGAGCATCACTCAAGGGGAGCATGACCCTTTGCCCTTGATGTCAAAGGGGGAGAGTGACTTGGTGTGGTTGTTGCCATCAAGTCCAAAGGGGGAGATTGTTGGCATTATGACACAGGTGTTGTCCTTGATGGAAACTCTCTTAGATGACAGATCATAATACAGCAGGTTAACAGCTCAAAGTTACAGATCAAACTTCACAGAATGAAGAAAGAGAGGTATACGCAGGTTCACCATTGGCCAAGCCACATATACATGCAGGTTCACTGTATACAAGTCCCGTATACGTACAAACACACTTTTACAAAAGGAAAAGCGTGTATACCTTGGAAAACTAAGTTTATAGTCTGAAGTATTTGGTCCATGGTATTTTGATCCATGGTATTGGTCCAAGGTATTGGGTCTGAGGTATTGACCCTAGGTATTTGATCCAAGGTATTAGTTCTAAGTGGTTTTGGTCCATGGTATTGAGAAAGGCCTAAAACTATAAAAGGAGGAGAAGATCATTAGGACAAGGCACTCAAGTTTTTAATATCTAATGAAGAGTGAGATCTAATATGCAGGTTATTGGGTTATGGTGCATTGTTGGATCTGAACCAAGGAGGAACCTTAGCGGTTGATGGAGGATAAGATCTAATGATGGATCGGGATCTTAAGGCGTAAAGTGAACTATCATTATGTGTTTTTTCTCATGAATATTCTAGATCTAAAAACTGACACATATATTATTCTGTAAATGATATGATATGGGTATAATTGAAGTCTGGTATAGCTACAGAATTATGAATTAATATTTGTAGATGTATACGTTGGTTGGCTTTGAGGAAAGCTTGTATACATGCAGGTTCGACACAAGAAAGTAGCATATACCTTATCATCTATGTTTTAGTTGCTTTTGTTTGTTGTTGCAGTGTTCTGGGTTCTGGTTACTGTATTCTGGTGACAGCATTCTGAAAGATCAGATTGATGGGTTGTCAAAGTGATTGATTGATTTGGTTGTGGTGGTTCAATAGGAGATTGGTTGATGCAGATATATTTGATGATTGAATGATGTTGTTGATGGATCCAGTCTGAAAATTTATGAAACATGGTCCCTGGAAGAAAGGAGAAGGTTGTAGCCTTCTGTAGGTTGGCATCTATGTACTAGTAACCATATCAGCTAGTACTAGAGCTAGGGGGTTGTAGCTCCCTTCCAGTAGAAGTTGGAGAACGAGAGAAGGTTGTAGCCTTCTGCAGGTAGAAGCATGCGTATTGGTATAAGGCTACACCAGTACAAAAATTAAAAACATAATTTTCTTATTATTAAAAAAAAGACAGAGACGATTGTAGCAGGTGGTTTTCACCCACATTGGGTTTCCACCTTATATCTTGGTGTTTATGTGTGTTGCTTATGTGTGATGCTTTATTCCGCCTTTACTGCACTGTCTAATGAATTGCTAATATACTGATTAAAGTTCACTACATGATAGTTTGGGTAAATCAAAAGATATTTGCATATACGCTGGTTTCATTAAGTATAATTATGTATACACGCTAGTTCACTAAGATGAAGTAGCATATACAAATCAATTCTGAAAATTAAATTATTGATCTGATAAAACTGATTCACCCCCCCTCTCAGTATTATTTCCAACATTGATGACCTATCAATATCCTTTACTGTGTTTTTACTTTTACCGTACATTTTAACTTTTTACTGTGTATTTCAACAGTAAATTATTTAGTTAATGAATTTAGGCTTCTGTGATCCATATTAATTTTGAGAAGAATCTTTGGTGAAAATCACATAGAGATATTTTTGTCGACGTGTTTCGAACCAACCAGTGTGGTTCATCGTTATGACAAGTTGAATGAGCAGATCTTGCTATGCATTATAAATAGATCGGGCAAAATATCCAATGACCAAATTTCTAGATCAGGTAACAACTAAAATGATAACAGCTATATTAGACCAAGAAACAGCTAGTTTAATTATGAAGGGTATAAACATAATTTATTCAAATAAGTTAATTCGGTTATTAATTTTCTTATTAAAATAAACATAAATGGACAAATAATTATAAATATATGTTAGAGAAAGCGAGTTAATAATTCAAGTAATAGAAATTAGTTAATTATATTTTTAATCAAATATAAGTTAAAGGGACATTTAATTCTTAATCTAAATTAAGTAAATACATAAATTAATTAATTAGTTATCAAATAGTTAATAAATATTAGTTAGTTGTATAAGTTAACATAGAATAATCTATAAATAGTTAATTCTATTTTAAATATAAGCTAAAAGGACATATATTTTTATGAATATATATTAAAATAAAAGGATTAGTTTCAAATTCATAGTCAAAATATTAGAGAAATTACAATAT
>APFE030661726.1:54577-85689 GCA_000404065.3 Pinus taeda | reverse complement strand
AAAATAGAATTAACTATTTATAGATTATTCTATTTTTAACTTATTCAACTAACTAATATTTATAAACATCTTTGATAAATAATTATTTTATTCATTTATTTTCTTAATTTAAATTAAGATTTAAATGTCCCTTTAACTTTTATTTTATTTAAAATATAATTAACTTATATTTAATTAAAATATAATTAACTATTCTCTATGACTTGATTTATTTTATGATTATAATATATATTATAATTAAAAAGTGTCATTTATGTTTATTTTAATAAGAAAATTAACAACGGAATTAACTTATTTGAATAAATTATGTTTATATCCTTCATAGTCAAACTAGTCATTTCCTGGTCTAATATAGTTGTTATCATTTTAGCCGTTACCTGATCTCGAAATTTGGTCATTGGATATTCTACCCGATCTATTTATAATGCATAGCAAGATTTGCGCATTCAACTTGTCCTGACGATGAACCACACTGGTTGGTTCAAAACGCGTCGACAAAAATATCTCTATGTGATTTTCGCCGAAGATTCTTCTCAAAATTATTTAGTTTTTATATGTATCAGCATATGGTAATGGATATTGATCAACTTTCTGTATGTTTGATCTATTTGTCTTTTGACTATATGCTCTGTCTGGTTCCTTTGTTTTAATAGTCAATGTCTCTGTGTGAATGATTTCTTTCTTTGTTCTGTGTATAACTGTTTTCTTCTTCTAAATGAAGGTTTTTAAATAGATTTCCTTTCGATTCTTGGAGTAAACAAGTTTTGTGACTAGTATCAAAATTGTTTATCCAAGCTCTGGTCTTCTGCTAATTTCCTGCAAAATACAACAACCATTAAGGTAACATAGGTTGGAAGGAAAGGCAATTGGTAGCTTAATTGCACAGGGATGTATGGGGAAGGAGTTGTGGCAATGTTTTGAAAGTAATCGAAGGTCGAATTGTGTTGTAGAGGTTCAAGGTGGTGCCGGAAGGGTTTTATAGGTTTTACTGTGAAACAAGGAAAAAGTTATGAAAACGAGGATTTTCAAGGTTTTAAGGGGCAACTTTTTAAATTTGGCGCGGGATTAGTTAAGTGAATAGTGATGGTCCTGTCTTATGCGGGGAGGCGGTTTTCCAAGCCTTCGCACCGCTTTTCCGAGCAAGCGGTATTTGGGCGAGGTCGCCCGATCTGCTTTCGCGCTTGACACATAGCAAAGGAGGGGTCGGGCAAAACTGCTTTATCGGGCAGGTAACAATCAGCCGTCAGGTGAAGCTGATATGGTTGTGGACTGTCAGATGAGGGCACAGTTGATCGAACGATAGTCAAGTGGAAAACTTGCACGGAGGAAATGAACAGGAGTTTGGGGGGGGCAGGGGCTTTAATTACGACGAATTGTGATTATTGCGGGGTTAATGATGGGGTTAGGGGATCGGACAGATTTTAATGAAGGTTTAACTTAACTTGACGAAGAATTGATGGGTTAAGTGGGTTTCATCGAGGGAAATAGAATAAAACTATATTTTATAGTTAAACTATGGGTGGGGATAATAAATAGGGATTTGTTTATATACGGGAAAAGGTATTTTGGGATTTATATAATTAAGTTAAAAATTAATATGAAATTAGCAGAGTGAATATACCCTTAAGCATAAATGTAAATTCAATTTTGCACATTTTATTTACATACAATTAATACTTAGGATAAATTGTTTTTTGTGGGTTTTTTTAGTGAAAGGGAATTTAACATGGGGTTATTTACTTTTTCCTAGGTAAATGAAGTTTAACCCTAGGAAAAGGGGTTTTGTTAGGCTAATGAGGGGAAATGAAGGGAGATGACTTTTATGAAGGGGATTCTAACACTTGATGTCCATAAGTCATTAAGCCGAGGGTCTAGTCCCACCAAAAGTCAGAGAAATTCTCTGAGCCTCTTTGACTTGAAGGATTAAAAGTACAAGAACATACATGTGGATAGGAAATTAGTAAGTATAGGGGAAAAAATGACTAAGGGGGAGTTAATTAAATTAACTTGTAAACCTTTGCTTTTGCCTTCATAATTGATCATATATATTAGCACATGTGTTTAAGCATGATGAATGTATTTTGATCCAATCAACTTTAACTTTCAGCAACCTTTCTTCTACTTACCCATTACCTACCCTAACATTTTATTCTTCTTTATACTTATTTGGGTGCATTTATGCTAGCATACACTTTTCTTTCCTTTTCTTTTATAAAACAAACTTTCTACTTCTAACCTTATGTCTTCCAAGGGCTCAAACTGATGAGCTCCTTTTATTTCTCTACCTATCAAATGATCTGCCAAGATTAAGTTGTTTGGTTAGATTTTATTCTCTAACTATAAACATAAAATTCAAAACATGATATAATCAAGATTAAACAATTTGATTACCATGGATTGTGGCATGAATAACAACTTGCACACAATCATTATTATGCATAAAAGTAAATAGTAGTAGCAATTATACTTGCACACTTTCATGGTCTCTTTTTGTTTTTTAGGGTTCATATATTTTCATTTTTTGACCTTCTCTTTTTATTTTTGTCCTTTGATTTTCTTTTAGGACATACCCTCTTTACATTTTTTTATTTTTAAATAATGTGGAAAACATTTGCAAAAAGCAAAGGTATGTACAATATTACAAGGCTTAACCTTAGTCATTCAAAATTATGATTCCTATTGGTATAGAAAGCTAACAGTGGCTCCACTTGGGGATGGCATTTTCTAGTGAAATGTCAAGAACTCTAAAGATTAGTGGCCTTTGAATTGTTGTTGATGTTATCTTGCAAAGTGTCCTTTTGAGAATCTGCATTATTGATACTTATGACAGTAAATCTTTTAAATCTTAGGGTCTTCTCTTCAGGCTTCAACTTCAAAGATCACCACCCAATCCAAACTAGACTTTGTAAATAAATTATGTACAAATGGGAAATGAAAATTAGTAACTTGGTTCATAGTAATGTTTTAGCATTCGACCATTCACTAGCCCACCTTCTGTATCTGTACCATTAATTTCCCTTAAGAAGAAGGCATTATTTCCTCTATAAGCATAAATGACATAGGTACCTTTCCATAGGAAATCAAATCTCCCACGTTTGCCTTCGTCTTCCCTCCTAGAATCCCACTTGAGAACTTTGTCACAAATGTAGAAATCGTCAGCCTTGGTTCTCTTATTAAAAATCTTTTTAATCTTTTCCTGCACAACTTGAGACCTGACATAGACCTCTTCTCTGGTTTGTTGTAGATGAATAGTTTGGTTGATTCTTCTTTGGATACTCTTTGGTTCAACCTGCAATTATTTAAGTATCTTCATTACTGGTACTCCCAAAGAGGATGGAAAGATAGCTTTCATCCCATAAACTAGTTGATAGGAAGAAGTACCAATTTATTTCTTAGTAGTCAAATTGTCTGCCCATAAGGCATTGACTAGCTTTTTGTTCCAAGTTTTCTTATTTTCCTCTAGTAACTTCTTGATGATGTTTACTAGGCTTTCTTTTGAGGATTCTACCAGTCCATTACCTTGAGGGTAATAGGTTGTGGAATGGCCAAGGGTGATATGGTATTTATTGCCGAAATCTATCATTCTTTTGGATTTAAAGGTTGTTGCATTATCAGTAATGAGCTTAGTTGAACATCCAAATCTCGATAGAATATTGGTTTCAAGGTTATGATAACAGTATTTGTGGCTTGTCTTGAAGGTATGTCCTCTATCCATTTTGTGAAATAGTCTGTGGCTGTGAGGATCCATTTGTGTTGGGCAGAGGAGGGTGGGTGAATTTCACCAATGAAGTCTAAACCCCATAGCTGAAAAGGTATTTCTACATAGATTGGCTTCAGGGGTAAAGGTAATTTGTTCTTCCCCTCAAATATTTTGCATTTGTGACAGGAGGTCACATATTTTTTGACATCAGCAAACAAGGTAGGCCAGTGGAAACCATCTCTAAGGATTTTATCTATAGTCGTCTTCCAGTAAAGGTGTCCTCCACTGTCACCTACATGAAACTCTTGCAAAACTTTGTCAGATTCATCTTTTAATAAGCAATTAAGAAGAATACCTTCATGATCTCTCCAAAACAGAGCATTGTCTAATATACAAAATTTCAAGGATTTCATCTTTAAAAACCTGCTTTTAGTCCTAGATAATTCAGGAGGAGCTTGTAAATTCAGTAAAACATAAATAATATCAACATACCAAGGAGATTCAATAAAGGCCTGGCTGATTAGTGGAGTCATCATCTCCTATTCATTATCTATTGCTGCAATAAAGTTTATATCCAAGGCCTAACAGTTTGATTCAGCCATGAGCTTGGATAAACCTTGGCCCTTTATTAACTTAGTATGTTTGATTTCTATATCATACTCCAAAATAGTACAATCCACTTTCCCCTCTTTCCAACATGACCATCATGTGTTACGATGTCTTTAACTACTGAATCAGGAACGTAGGCTAATATATGAGAATATAAGATGTATATCTTCGAATCCTTAATGGATTTGACTAAAGCCAAGGCTTGTTTTTCCATTATATTATATTTCAAGGGGGCACCTCTCAGGGCTTTGCTGAAGAAAGCAATGGGTTGTTCATAGCCCTGGTCATTTTTTTTGCAATAGAATTGCAGTAATTTTGTGCTCAGAAGCAAAGGAAAACAAGATGAAATCTCTGTCAAATTTAGGACTGATTAACATAGGTGTTTTAATCAAGGCTAGTTTAATGTCTTCAAAGGATTTTTTAGCCTCAACAGTCCATTTTATGGTGGAGTCCTTTTTCAACATGTTGTTTAGTGATCTAATTAATTCTACTAGATTAGATATAAATCTTCTAAGAAAATTAATTTTTCCTAAGAAAGCTTGTAACTCTTTAATGTTTCTAGGGTGTTTTATTTGCAGGATGGCTTCTATTCTTGCAGGGTCTATTCTTATACCATCTTTTGAAATTATGTGACCTAACAACTTTCCTCTTCTAACCCAAACAAGGACTTTTTGGGGTTTAAGGAGATTCCAAATTTCCTGCATTTAATAAAAACTTGCCTTAGATGATCCAAATGTTGATTGTCATATTTTGAAAATACATAATATCATCTAAATATATCACAAGGAAATCATGAATTTCTTTTGCAAAGGCTATATCCATATCCCTTTGGAAAGTGGCTCCTGCATTCATTAGCCCAAAAGGAATTTTTACATACATAAATGTGCCCCAAGGAGTAGTAAAGGCAGTTTTGGGTTGGTCATCTAGATGAACCAAGATTTGATTGTAACCAGAAGACCCATCCAACAATGAGATTCTGGTTGATCCAACTACTCTCTGTAAATGTGGTCCATTTTGGGGAGAGGGTAATTGTCTTTTAGTGATACTTTGTTGAGGTTTATGAGATCCACATAGAGTCTGATCTCACCAGTTTTATTTCTAGTTGGCGCCAATTTTGAGACCCAATCCAAAAATCTGATTGGTGCAATTATTTTGGCATCATACATCCTCTGAATTTCTTTTTCAGTTGCAGGTAATAAGATAAGATTAATCCTTCTAAGCTTTTGTTTGAAAGGATTTTGATTTTCTTTAATAGGAATTGTATGTTGGATGATGTTGGTGTCATAGAATTTTAGGTCCTCATAACTCCAAGCAAAGACATCTTGAAATTATTTCAACAACTCAATATATTTCACTTTTTCAGTTGGGGATAATGATTTTGAAAGTTTGATCAATTTAGGATTTTCATCAGTCCCTATATTACATTCCTCTATATCAGATCTTGAAGGTTCCATTTTAGGTTTCCTAGGAACATCATTTGAATCAAAGAAATCTTCCAGAGGGGTTAATCCCTTTGGTAAGAAATTATCCTTGGGATTAATTACTTCGGTTTCTTCACTGATTATTTCATCAATCTCAATTTTCTCTAAGTTATCTACATCTAATTTGGTAAATTTAGTTGGGTTGAGTCTATCTATTTCATCACCTTCTACCTCATTTATTTCTATCTCATCCTTAGTGTCAGGTCTATTGATGTATCAGTATCTATATTGTTGTTAGTAAATTCCTCTTCTGAAATTAAAAAGTTATTTATCTGTTTATCATTAGAACATATTTGCCAATTCTTCAAATTATTTGGAATTGCAAGTCTGTGCCTAACTTCAACAGTGTATTGATGGGTAGGTTGGAAGGGTAATTTGCAGGTGCTAGCAAACATTGCTAAACTATGGGCTTGCATGTTGTGTTTCCTAGGGATTACTGCAAGCTTTGTTTCTTGGAAAGTGTTAAGTATTTCTACGATCGTTCCCCTATAACAACTTAATCTAGGGTCCTTTGTCATATATACAGCATCAATCTGTTTTATAATTAGTTCAGAGTCTCCCATGATAGAAACTCTTTTACCTCCTAGATTCCTAACTAACTTAACACCTAAAATTAACACTTCATATTCGGTCATATTGTTAGTACATTTAAAATTCAATCTATATGCATGGCCTTCTAAGAAATGATTTTCCAAATTATATATCCACAATCCTGCTCTTTCTCCTAACCTATTGACTAAGCCATCAAATTCTAGATGCCATAATATCTCATGATCTATATTTACGCTATCTGGTGCAACAAACTTTTCATCATTTATAGCAATTTAATCGTCTTGTTCATTAAATAGTTATGTAGTCTGATTAGTTTCATTTTGTGTAGAAACTACAATGTCTTTTGGTTTTGTATTAGTAGTGTCTAAAATTTATTCTTGTGTTTGATCAGCATTATACAGGATAAAAGAATTGATATAAGAGTGTATGGAGCAGATGGGAAAGTTTTGAGGCCGATCCTAGCTACTTACCATATATTTCATTAAGGTTTCTCGGTATAGTTTCTTAGGTTGTCCAAAAACAAAGATTGTTTCATATGACATATCTAGTTGTAAGGATCCTTGAAGTTTGGCTCCCCATGTTCTAGATAAAAACATGCCATACTTTGG
Organism: Pinus taeda; assembly: GCA_000404065.3. Taxonomy (NCBI): domain Eukaryota; kingdom Viridiplantae; phylum Streptophyta; class Pinopsida; order Pinales; family Pinaceae; genus Pinus; species Pinus taeda. Next base: position 78,739 of record APFE030661726.1, on the reverse strand, counting down.
TGCGATGTCAGCAACTACAATATCCATAAGGATGTTTTTGGTAGGATATTGAACTAAAGTGATACACAGGTCTTTGATCAATCCTAGACACTTTACCTGACTGGAGTCAAATGAGAACAAGTCTTTGTAAGGCCTTGTAATGTCTAGGTTTAATTTCTCCATTATTGATTTAGGCATTAAATTGTGAGAGGCCCCATAATCCAACATTGCATTGTGTAGAATTTTGTCATGGATATTAAGGCTAATGTAAAAATGTGGAACTCCTCCTTCTAATGGCTTGCCATTAACATCTGGACCAAATATGAGTTCTGGTTGGTCATCAAACAAATTGAATGAATCCTCATTTTCAGCAATGTTTAAGGTCTGGTTTATCTGTGTTTCATTCTTGATGGGTTCTGTTAAAGGGACTAAAATCTTTAGCTTTTCTATCTTTGTTCCCAAATTGAATGGCAAAGAGACCTTTTATATTTGAAGGTTTTGAATTTTTGCAGCAAGGATTTAAGTAGGCTTATCTTCTTTTCCTTTATTGGGGATCTCCTTATGTGGATTTTCAAATCTAATGTTTTGAGCTTTTTCCACTAGTTCCTTAGTGGGAATTGAAGTGGATGGTTGATCAACAGAAGGTTGATCAGAGGTTATGTCTACAATTGCGGAGCTAGAAGGTTTTGGGTTTTCCCTAGGGAGAATTTGGAGGATTTTTTAAACAGGGGCTTCCTTTATTTTCTTGGGTTGATTTTGTACTATTTTCTTGGTTTGGTCAGGGAAACCAAAATTCTTTTTGCTTCTTAGATTATACTTTTTGTGTACTTCAAATATGGCAGAATCATATCCTTGTTTCTAATCAAATGATTCCCTATATTGTATTTGTAATTGCTGCAATATATACAGTTCTTGCTCATCTTGGGTTAGAAAAACAATGTCCTCATCATTTGTTCCCATTAGGTTAATTTGTGTATCTTGTTCTGGATCTTCTGGATGGGATGTCTCTGCATAATTTTCTTGAAAAGGAGGCCTAATGTTCTGATTTGGTCCATTTTTCCCAATGTTTTGGTTTTTTTCTAAAAATTGGGTTTCTAACTGGAGGTGCTTGTTGGTTATACCATTGAGGTTTCCTCTCCATATCCTCTATTCTATCCATTAGTATTTCCATACTTTTGGCTAAACTATCTATTTTAATGTTAGATGGTGAAGTTTCATCCTTAGCAGTTCCTCTCCTTTCATTTCTAACTCTAACCCTTTTCGCTAACAAATTTGCTTCTACAGTAACAGCAACACTTTGCATTTCTTCTAATGTTGGGGGGTTTCTTTCCCTAATTTGGTATGCCATATCTGTGTCAAAACCATCAGGGAACTTTATTAATGCTAATTCGGGTGGGGGTATAAGGTTAACTGGGATTGCGTTAATCTTGAACAGTTTCATTAGGTCCTCTTCTAATATTCTCATATTCTGAAAGGATTTGTAAGGGATTCTTTTTCTTTTCCCACCTATCAATAAACAACCTTTAGAAATTTGCTAGGTCTGCAATGTGGTTGGCAAGAAAGGCTTTAAACCACTTCTTGACATCACCAGTCAAAGTTTGGGCAAAAAGTCTCATCTAGACATCAGCTTCATCTATTTCATGTAGTTCAAAAAAGTCGGAAATCTTGTTTACGTGTTGTTGGGCAGTGTAATGACCACTAACATCAAACAGGAAAATCTTACTCTGATAATCTGCAGGCATAGCATGAAGTTGGGTAGGTAAAACGAGAGCAGCATATCTATTTTCCATTGTTGTGAGTTGGGAGGGGCTAAGACATGGGGTTGAGGTACTTGGAGATGATACAATAGTGGATGAAGAACCAGGACTAGTAGATGATGAATGAGTAATGATAGGTTGATGAGGGAGTGAAGGTATAAATGGGGGTGAAGAATGGACTTCAGAAAGTATTATTGTCGAAGTTGAAGGGAACAATGGTGAACTCAAAGTAGTGGACAATTCTTCAGAAAGCTTAGGGATCATGGTAGTATTAATGGATGACTATGGAGATTTCAGAATGTATTCATCAATTGCTTTGTTGGCTTGTTGAATTTCAAGGTCTGCAATAAAATTAGGATCTAGAACTGTTTCATCGATTGCATTTTCAGGTTTTGTTTTAAATAATGAAAAATCAAATGGCACATCAAAGGGAAGTTCTTCTAAAAATAACCACTCATCAGGATATGAATTAGCTTTAACTAATGGTAATCGGCTAACTGAACTTTCTTCTTTTTTAGATTTTCTTGAAATTAGGTTGGGATTATCAATTAATGGGGCAGGGTTTGGATCTGGATTAGCCCTAGTAAAATGAGTCTTCCTCGAAGCCAGAATTTCAAATTTTTTATTGTTTTGTGAGATTTTTTCAAAATAACTTCTAACAAATAACTTTAAGAGGCTCATAATGTAGATTTAAAATTTTCTTAAAGCTTTATTAGGACTAATGATTCGATGGTCTCCCCAGTATAGTGGCCACTATGTTATCACTCAGAAATTTCTCTAGAAGTTATTAGAAGAAAGAAAATGGCCAAGGTAACCACAAACCAACTTTGGAGCATAGGCTCTAGCCAACCTATGGCTCAGAGAGGCCTCTCTCTATATGATTTAGCTTTGTTTGCTAGGATTTCAGGCTAGTTATGAATGTTTAGGGGGGGGTTTTTATTTGTATTGAATATTGAATGGTGGAATCCTTAAAACAGATGGATAGAGTGATGTCTTTAAACCATTGGGCTATGGAGTCAATAGAAGGGCGGCAGAATTGGATCAACTCACTAAAGGGAATGTCTAAAGGGCAAGCTAGCAGAGTAAAGTGCAGGTCTTTGGAACAAGGGGGTGAAATGGTTTTAATCAGGGTGAGAGAGCAATTAAGGGTTCTCAAACCAGGATATAAACAAGGAATAGAGGGTAATTGAAAGCAAAGGGCACGTAAGAATCCTTTGATATGGATTAGCAAGAAACAACCTAAACTAAGGATCAATTAAGAATTCCTTAACTTGGATATCAGTGGAAAACATTTATATGCCTAACTATTAAAACAGAATGTAATTAAACAAATTTTGAGATATTGTTCCAGTTATAGCATTCAGATTCAAAAATACATTAAATATTGTGGAAAAACTTTAATAAATATAACAATAACATGAGAAAATACTTGTCTGCACTTCACTTAACACATGAATCCTATGAAATATCTTGTCTTTGTTCATCAATCCAGCTTGCTGGTGTTGGAATTATGATACATGTATTGTACTTGATGGAAAACCACTTATAGCATAACAACTCACTTGTATATGGTAACTAGATGAATCTACAAGAGAGATATCAGATGTGACAGAATGCACGACAGTTTTGTTTACATATGTGACAAAATGCAGGGCAGTTCAAAGGAATCAGTTCAAAAGTAATGTACAATGGCAAATCACATTATAACATGTCTATTCAGAGGGAAAAAAGTAATGATACAAAAGAATAGGATGAAGGAACAAAGGACTACATATCATAATCAACAAGTTGAAGAAAAAGGACATCTTCGGGTATGTTAAGTTGTATATGCGGGTTCACTGTACAAAAAGAGCATATACACTCGGGTTAACAAAACAAAAAGAGCGTATATGTATACACGCACTTTCACAAGAGGAAAAGCACATACATGGTGGAAAACCAAAATTTTGGTCTAAGGTATTGATCCAAAGTATTTGGTCCGAGGTATTGACCCTAGGTATTTGGTCCAAGGTATTGGTCCTAAGTGGTTTTGGTACAAGGTATTGAGAAAGGCCTAAAACTATATAATGAGGAGAAGATCATTAGGCCAGGGTGTGCAAGTATTGAATATCTTAGGAAGTGTTAGATCAAATATGCAGGTTATGGGCTTATGATGCTTTTCGTGATCTGAACTAAGGATGCACCTATGTGGTCGATGATGGATGAGATCTAATGATGGATCAAGATCGTAATGACTTATCATTATGTGATCTGACAATGGATAGGCTAGATATAATTGCTAACACACGTTTTATCCTTTATATATGATGATTTGGGTATGACTGAAGTCTGGAATTGCAAAGAAGTTACAAGTAATTATTTGCAGATATATATGTTGGTTCGCTTTAGTGAAGGTGTGTATACACGCTAGTTTGACTCTTCCAAGTAGCGTAAGCAAAAGAAAAGATTGATTTTCAGGGATGACTGATCTATCAGATCAATACTGCTATTTTACTGTTATATTATTGTTGTTTGTCAATGATGTCTTCTTAGATCTGAAAGATGAACTGAATGTATAAGGAAATTGAGTCTGATTGATTGATTGATTGAGAAGGAAGGGTGATCCTTGTTTCTATCTGTTTAGAACTCTGTAATATGACAGTAGAGCTTCAGAATGTCACTGATTAGTATAGTTTGTGATTCAGAGGTTTTATGATTCAATATCTTTAGAGGAATACGCATGTTGAGCAAAAGGAAGTAGCATATACATGTAGGTTTTCTTCATTAAAGGACCGTATACATTTTGACTCATGCATTTTGAGGTTACAGTTTGTTCTGGTTGTTTATGCAGTGTTTTGGGTTCATATCTGTGTATTGGTTACAATGATCTATTTGTTCCAGTTGATTGGATGAATTTGATTAAGTTTGAATGCATAGTTGATTTAGTTGTGTCAAAGGTTCAGTGATTGTTTGATTCAATTGTGTCAGAGGTTCAGAGGTTTCAGTGATTGATTGTTTCAGTTATATCAGAGATTGATAAAGTCTGGAATAGCTGCAAAGTTATGAGTTAATATTTGCATATCTGTACGCTGGTTGGATTTGATAAAAGTGCGTATACACGCTAGTTCAGCACATTGAAGTAGCGTATACATTATGAAATATGATGTTTGAAGTTGCAATTGGTTTTGGTTGTTGATGTAGAGTTCTGGGTTCTCCTTTGTGTTCTAGTGGCAGTGGTCTGGATGTTCATATTGATTGATTGTAATTTTCTTCAATGACGATGGGTTTTCAATGATTGATTCAGTTGTGGTTGATTCAGATATTGATGATTGAGTTTCAGTGTTTGGTTGATGCAAATGTATTTGATGGTTGTATTGCAATGGTGATTGATTCTAAGCTTCAATGTTGTTGATGGGTTCAGTATGAAAATTGGATGAAACGAGGCCTTCATGTGTATTATTGTGTACCATGAGCATCCAGTCTAAAAATTTATGAAATGTGATCCCTGGAGGAAGAGAGAAGGTCGTAGCCTTCTGTAGGCTGGTGCCTACGTATTGGTAAACATATCGACCAATACAAAATCCAGGGGGTTGGAGCTCCCTTCCAGTAGCAGCTGGAAAACGAGAGAAGGTTGTAGCCTTCTGCAGGTGGGTGCTTGTGTACTGGTATGAGTCTGCACCAATACAAGATTGTAAACAGATTTTCTTATTATTAAAAGAAGACAAAGACGAAAGCAGCAGGTGGTTTTCACCCACATTAGGTTTCCAGCTTAAATCTTGGTGTTCATGTGTGTTTCTTATGTGTGATGGTTGATTATATTATTACTGCACATGGTCACTGTTTAATGTTTAATAAAGTATTGATGCAATGATTAAAGATCAACATATGATGAATTCACTGGATATATGTTGGTTGCCTTAAGAATAGTTGTGTGCACACGTGAGTTCCCTTCACTGAAGTAGCATATATAAATTTGATTATGGAAATCAAAAAGTTAATGATTTGTAAATATTGATTACCCCCCCCCCCCCACCCCTCTTATATTATTTCCAACAATTAGTATCAGAGCAGGTCCTTTTGCAGAAGCTTGATCGCTTGAAGAAGATCTGTAGAAGCAATGGGAAAGAAGTTAAAGAAGAAAGCATCTCAAAGGGACCGTGACAGTGGTCGAGACGATTGGGGATTATGTGGAAGCAACTCTTTAGATTCAGAATCACCTCAAAATGAAGATGAACAAGCAAAACAATTATTAGGTATGAATTTGTTGTCCTCTAGTTATACATTTCTGTGTTCATTTGAAGATAATGAAAGTGATAGTGAAGCAACTGAATTTTCTCTTATGGGTGAAAGAGAAAAAAATCAAATAAAATCAGAATTTAAAAGGCTCACAGATATAATTAGAGATCAAGAAGATCTAATTGATAAAAGGGAATGTTCCTACAAAGAAGAAGTTATCATATTAAAATATCAATTGGAGGAAGGAAACAATGTAAGAAAGCAATACAAAGAAAAGGAAGATCAATGTCAAGAGCTGCAGGATGAAGTGACATCATTAAGAATGAAGTGAAAAGAGTACAACAATAAAGAAACTTAAAGATAGATCCAATTAATATGAAACTCTTGAAGCTAAGATCCTCTCTTTAAAATAAGATCTTGAAAAATCAAATAAGCAGAATGAAGAACTACTCCAAGCATTTGAAGAACAAGAAAACGAAGTTCTCGAATTAAGGCAACAAGTGGAAGAAGGAAGAAAAGTTGAAGAAATCATGAAGAAGCGGTATCTTGAAAAGGAAGATAAATATCAAGTTGAGGTAAATATCCTAAAAGGTAAATTAGAATAAAAGGATAAACTTTTATGATTTCAAGATAGTACTAAGATTTTGGATGATATTCTTAGTAGTCAAAGGTCTCCTACCATCAAATATGGTCTTGGTTTTCATGAAATTGTTAAAGGAGAATCTAGCTCACAAACTAAAGCAAAGAACTCTAGTGCAAAATTTGAAATTCTCAACAAGGAGATAAGAGATCAACCCCATCAACAACCAAGGGAAGAGAGTCTTCAAAGAAAATCATTTACTCCTAACTATGGAAGTGATAATCGGTTCTTTCCTCTGATAAATAATGTTGAATGTTTTATATGTCATAATTTTGGACATGTTGCAGCAAGACGCAGAAGTAGATTGGTTCAAGCTAATAACCATCACACAGAAACATCATCAGCTTCCAGGTACTTCAAGGGATATTGTTTTTTTTGCAATATGTTTGGTCACAAATCCATTGACTACTATAGAAGGAATATGAAACATGTAATATGTTATGCATGTAACAAGTTTGGACATATAGCAAAGGAATGCAGGAGAAAATTTCAGGCACCATACCAAAAAGAGAAAACATCATCACACTCGAAGATATGGAAGAAGAAGGAAGTACATTCAGAAAAATGTGGCATGGCACAGTGTACAGACATAACAAACTCAGGGGGAGCTAAAAGTGTGAAACTTCAGTGTTCTAAATCTCGTATGCAAGTTTCATGAAGACAATTTGCGTATATGCAGGAGTTTGAAGCTGCACAGTCATGTATACGTTGGCTTAATGAAGAAGCAGTGGGACAGACTTAGCAAAATGATCTGATATGATTCAGACAATTATCAATTATCTTTTATGTCTTGATGATAGATGACTACAGTATGTGGATGTTATTTAGAAGTGCTCTTGATCCTCATAATTTGTTGATAACTTGATGTATATCTAATTGATGATGATGCCTTGATATTTCTTACTGATATATGCAATGATCAGATCTGACAATGAACAGGTGGGACAAGTTCAGGGAGAGAATATTCAAGGCTTCTAATATTGCATTGTTGGCATTATGTTTAGAAGTATTTGGTACCGAATGATTCTTATCAATATACATATATGTTGCTTACATGGTGATCTTCATAAGGACAAGGAGAAGTACAAAGCTTGAGTACACAAATTCATTACGTGATGACGAGCCACTCGTTTCTTTTATGTTGTTGTCATCATGCCTTCAAAGATGCACTTATGATGCAGGATTCCTATAGTTCTTGGCTCTCACATGGTTGAGGATTGTTGTTGATGATGGTATCAAGAAAGCTTGACACATAACTATTTTCTAGATACATTTTGCTATCTCTTTGATGGATATACAGTATGCTGGATACATGGATGATTACTTGCATATTGTTGGTTGGCCAAGAGAATGGTGTTATTTCAGGCATAGCCATTTGAAGACATGGATATTCAAAGACATGGCTTACTTATTCACATAATGATGATGAATTCTTACTTTATGATGATAGTTTTGATATTCACATATGTTGATTATCATGGTTGATGCTTATCAAATGTGGGATGTCCCCTAGCGATGATACATGGTTGATATATTAAGGATTCTTGTGGATTTATCATGTAGTTCTTGATGATGATGTTATGATCATAGATGATGACTATGGTGTTTTCACATATGATATGATGTGAATTATTTTGTGTTACTACTTGGAGATATGACATATGCTTAGTTGATTCATGGAAGGTTATGATAAGGCTCTTTCTACTAAGGAAACGAAGCAAGTTGATCTTGATGAGATCAAGAGGATGAGTTGATACCTATATATGGAATACTTAGTCACAGGTTGATGGTATTTACTTTGTCATATCTTTGGAACTAATGATGGACATATACAGGTTGCAGGTCTAGATGTTGCTAACAGATGCTTATGGTGCAGATCACATATGGTGTATGATAGTTGTTGATGACTATAATGGTCTTGTTTAGATCTTTGGTCTTTGTTATAAATGTCATGTATATCACTCGATGAAAAGGTCATATAAATGCCCATGATGTAATAATTTGTCTCTGTCTATCATAGTCATGTCATGTATATCACTCAATGAAAAGGTCATATAAAGGCCCATGATGTAATAATATGTCTCTATCTATCATAGTATTTTAATGAGTCCCTCTTGGTCATATGATGTAATTTGTACCCCCACTATGCATGGGAAGGATGATGTACTAATTACTATATTTCAGTCATGTATAAACAATTGGTATATCCCCACTTGGTTGGGTAGATGAGTCAAATTTGGTATATCCCCACTTGGTTGGGAGATTGATGTATGTATGAATCATTGGTGATAGGAAGTTCATACTCACATAGTTGAGTTATAGTCATGTTATTCTTTTGGAAAATATTTTTTCAGACTCTGCATGTGCTCAGGGGGAGCATGGACAGTATAGTGCATCTCAGCATGTACAAAGGGGGAGTTTAATCGGAAAATTCAGCATGTAACTAGGGAGAGCATGATCAATGTTTGTATTCAGCGATTAAGATATGAAAGTCTTCATTTTGATCAGCTCTTTACCCTTGATATCAAAGGGGGAGAATAACTTGGCCCGCCCTTTGCCCTTGATGTCAAAGGGGGAGAGTAATTTTGGTGTTGCTTGTTATCTCTAACAGATTCTACAGCTTGCAGTAATCAACACCAACATGGTTTCCATCAAGTCCAAAGGGGGAGATTGTTGGAATTATGATACATGTGTTATACTTGATGGCAACCCACTTGTAGCAGAACAACTCACTTGTATATGGTAACTAGATGAATCTATATGAGAGATATCAAATGTGACAGAATGCATGACAGTTGTGTTTACAGATGTGACAAAATGCAGGGTAGTTCAAAGGAATCAGTTCAGAATTAATGTACAATGGAAAATCACATTATAACAGGTCTATTCAGAGGGAACAAAGTAATGATACAAAAGAATAGGATGAAGGAACAAAGGACTACATATCATAATCAAGAAGTTGAAGAAAAAGGACATTTTTGGATATGTTAAGTTGTATACGCGGGTTCACTATACAAAAAGAGTGTATACACGTGGGTTAACAGAACAAAGGGAGTGTATACGTATACATGCACTTTCATAGGAGGAAAAGTGCGTACATGTTAGAAAACCAAGATTTCAGTCCAAGGTATTGATCCATGGTATTTGGTCTGAGGTATTGACCCTAGGTATTTGGTTAAAGGTATTGGTCCTAAGTGGTTTTGGTCCAAGGTATTGAGAAAGGCCTAAAAATATATAAGGAGGAGAAGATCATTAGGCCAGGGTGTGAAAGTATTGAATATCTTATGAAGTGTTAGATCAAATATGCAGGTTATGGGCTTCTGACACTTTTCTTGATATGAACTAAGGATGCACCTATGTGGTTGATGATGGATGAGATCTAATGGTGGATCAAGATCGTAATGGCTTATCATTATGTGATCTGACAATGGATAGGGTAGATTGATTGCTAACGCACGTTTTATCCTTTATATATGATGATCTGGGTATGTTTGAAGTCTAGAATTGCAGTGAAGTTATAAGTAAGTATTTGCAGATTTATACACTGGTTCGCTTTGGTGAAGGTGCATATACATGTTGGTTCAACTCTTCCAAGTAGCGTATGCAAAAGAAAAGCTTGATGTTTAGGGATGACTGATCTATTAGATCAATACTATTGTTTTTCTGTTGTATTACTGTTGTTTGTCAATGATGTCTTCTTAGATCTAAAAGTTGAACTGAATGTATAAGGAAATTGAGTCTAATTGATTGATTGATTGAGAAGGAAGGGTGATCCTTGATGCTATCTGTTTAGACTCTGTAATATGATAGTAGATCTTTAGAATGTCACTGGTTGGTACAGTTTGTGGTTCAGAGATTTTATGATTCAGTATCTTTAGAGGTATACACAGGTTGAGCAAAAGGAAGTAGCATATACACGCAGGTTTGCTTCATTAAAGGAGCGTATACATTTTGAATCATGAATTTTGAGGTTACAGTTTGTTCTGGTTGTTGATGCAGTGTTCTGGGTTCATATCTGTGTACTGGTTACAATGATCTGTCTGTTCCAATTGATTGGATGAATTTGATTAAGTTTGAATGAATAGTTGATTCAATTGTGTCAGAGGTTCAATGATTGTTTGATTTAGTTGTGTCAGAAGTTCAGAGGTTTCAGTGATTGATTGTTTTAGTTATATCAAAGATTGATGAAGTCTGGAATAGTTGCAAAGTTATGAGTTAATATTTACAAATATGTATGCTGGTTGGATTTGATAAAAGCGTGTATACACACTAGTTTGGCACATCAAAGTAGCGTATACATTATGAAATATGATGTTTGAAGTTATAGTTGGTTCTGGTTGTTGATGCAAAGTTTTGGGTTCTGCTTTGTGTTCTGGTGACTGTGTTCTAGTGACAGTGGTCTGGATGTTCAGATTGATTGATTGTGATTTGCTTCAGCGATGATGGGTTTTCAATGATTGATTCAGTTGTGGTTGATTCAGATATTGATTATTGAGTTTGAGTGATTGGTTGATGTAGATGTATTTTATGGTTGTATTGTAATGGTGATTGATTCTAAGCTTCAATGTTGTTGATGGGTCCAGTATGAAAATTGGATGAAACCAGGCCTTCATGTGTATTGTTGTGTACCAGGAGCATCCAGTCTGAAAATTTATGAAACGTGGTCCCTGGAGGAAGAGAGAAGGTCATAGCCTTCTGTAGGTCGGCACCTACGTATTGGTAAACATATCGGACAGTACAAAAGCTAGGGGGTTGGAGCTCCCTTCCAGTAGCAGCTGGAAAATGAGAGAAGGTTGTAGCCTTCTGCAAGTGGGTGCTTGCGTACTGGCATGAGTCTGCACCAGTACAAGATTGTAAAAATATTTTCTTATTAATAAAAGAAGACAGAGACAACAGCACTAGGTGGTTTTCACCCACATTGGGTTTCCACGTTAAATCTTGGTGTTCATGTGTGTTGCTTACGTGTGATGGTTTATTCTGTTATTACTGCACATGGTTATTATTTAATGTTTAATAAAGTACTGATGCACAGATTAAAGATCAACTTATGATGAATTAACTGAATCATAAGTTCACTGGACATACGCTGGTTGCCTTAAGAACAGTTGCATGCACACGCGATTTCCCTTCACTGAAGTAGCATATGTAAATCTGATTATGGAAATGAAAAAGTTAATGATTTGTAAATACTAATTCACCCCCCTCTCAGTATTATTTCCAACAGCTAGCTCAGTTAGTGATACAATAGCTTTACAGTCTTTTGATCAAGAAGTCTATAGAAATGTCTAAGAATCCACCCTACATACTTCAAATTGTGAATTATTTATACAAAAATATACAAAAATTATTACAAAATATCTCAAACTAACTTGAGATTTAATCTAGGAAATACAAATATCTTCTTGCAAGAAGATAGAGACAGCTATTGAATTGCTTTCATGTTGTCCCATTTATTGTGGTGTTGATGGCCTTTATAGTTTGGTTTTAGCCCTTTATGCTGCTTTGTTGTTTGATCATTCACGCTGGAGGCTTTAGTCACTTTAGGCTTTCATCTGATACTCTTTGACATGGATACTCTTTTACTTTGATGACCTGTCAATGTCCTTTATTGTGTTTTTACTTTTACTGTACATTTAACTTTTTACTGTGTATTTCAATAGTAAATTATTTAGTTTTTTATATGTATCAGCATATGGTAATGGATATTGATCAACTTTCTATATGTTTGATAAATTTGTCTTTTGACTATATGCTCTGTCTAGTTCCTTTGTTTTAACAGTCAATGTCTCTGTGTGAATGATTTCTTTCTTTGTTCTATGTATAACTGTTTTCTTCTTCTGAATGAAGGTTTTTAAATAGATTTCCTTTCGAGTCTTGGAGTAAACAAGTTTTGTGACTAGTATCAAAACTGTTTATCCAAGCTCTGGTATTCTGCTAATTTCCTGCAAAATACAACAATCATTAAGAAGACATAGGTTGGCAGGCAAGGCAATTGATGGCTTTATTGCACAGGGATGTCTGGGGAAGGAGTCATAGAAATGTTTTGAAAGTAATCAGAGGTCGAATTGTGTTGCAGAGGTTCAGGGTGGTGCCGGAAGGGTTTGATAGGTTTTATTGTGAAACAGGGCAAAAGGAATGAAAACGAGGTTTTCAAGGTTTTAACGGATAACTTTTTAAATTTGGCGCGGGATTAGTTAGGTGAACAGTGATGGTCTTGTCTTATGCAGGGAGGCGGTTTTCCAAGCCATCGCACCACTTTTCTAAGGAGGCAGTATTTGGGCAAGGTCGCCCGATCTTCTTCCGCGCTTGACACGTAGCAAAGGAGGGGTCGGGCAAAACTACTTTATCAGGTGGGTAACGATCAGCCGTTGGGTGAAGCCGATATGGATGTGGACCTTCGGATGAGGGCGCAGTTGATCGAATGCTAGTCGGGTGGAAAACTTGTGTGGAGGAAATGAACAGGAGTTTGGGGGCGGGGGGTGGGCAGGGGTTTTAATTACGGCAGATTGTGATTATTGTGGGGTTAATCATGGGGTTAGGAGATCGGACAGGTTTTAATGAAGGTTTAACTCAACTTCGCAAAGAATTGATGGGTTAAGTGGGTTTCATCGGGGGGAATAGAATAAAACTATAGTTTATAGTTAAACTATGGGTGGGCATAATAAATAGGGATTTATTTATATACGGGAAAAGGTATTTTGGGATTTATATAATTAAGTTAAAAATTAATATGAAATTGGAGGAGTGAATATACCCTTAAGCATAAATGTAAATGCAATTTTTGCGCATTTTATTTACATACACTTAATACTTAAGATAAATTGTTTTTTGTGGGTTTTTTGAGTGAAAGGGAATTTAACATGGGGTTATTTACTTTTTCCTAGGTAAATGAAGTTTAACCTTAGGTAAAGGGGTTTTGTTAGGCTAATGAGGGAAAATGAAGGGAGATGACTTTTATGAAGGGAATTCTAACACTTGATGTCCATACGTCATTAAGCCGAGGGTTAGGTCCCACCAAAAGTCAGAGAAATGCTCTAAGCCTCTTTGAATTGAAGGATTAAAAGTACTAGAATGTGCTTGTGGATAGGAAATTAGTAAATATAGGGGGGAAAATGACTAAGGGGGAGTTAATTAAATTAACTTGTAAACCTTTGCTTTTGCCTTCATAATTTATCATACATATTAGCACGTGTCTAAGCATGATGAATGTGTTTTGATCCAATCAACTTTATACTTTAGCAACCTTTCTTCTACTTACCCATTACCTACCCTAACATTTTATTCTTCTTTATACTTATTTGGGTGCTTTTAGGCTAGCATACCCTTTTCTTTCCTTTTCTTTTATAAAACAAACTATATACTTCTAACCTTATGTATTCCAAGGGCTTAGATTAAACTGATGAGCTCCTTTTATTTCTCTACCTATCAATTGATCTGCCAAGATTAAGCTATTTGGTTAGATTTTATTCTTTAACTATAAACATAAAATTCAAAGCATGATATAATCAAGATTAAACAATTTGATTACCATGGATTGTGGCATGAATAACAAGTTGCACACATTCATTATTATGCATAAAAGTAAATAGTAGTGGCATTTAGACTTACACACTTTCATGGTCTCTTTTTATTTTTGGGGGTTCATATATTTTCTTTCTTTGACCTTCTCTTTTTCTTTTTGTCCTTTGATTTTCTTTTAGGACATACCCTCTTTACATTTTTTAATTTTTAAATAATATGGAAAACATTTGCAGAAAGCAAAGGTATGTACAATATTACAAGGCTTAACCTTAGTCATTCAAAATTATGATTCCTATTGGTATAGGAAATTAACATTAACAACCAAGAAGGGACATGACTACATATTCGGCATAGTTGAGGGGATAAGCAATATGTGTTCTAATACCCTATAAAAAGACCATCAGAGGGAAAGAAGCAATGAACTTGTGTTTTAAACAGGCTTGGGTGCACTTTGGGATACCAAGGAGCATCATTTCAGACAAGGAAACAAGATATTTTAGTGCATTTTGGAATACATTATGGGGGAAGATGGGAACTAAGTTGAATAGGTCTACCACATTCCATCCATGGAAAAATGGACAAACAGAAGTTTTCAACAACGCTTTGGCGTAGCTTTTGAGGGGTTACAATTAGAAGTATCTGAAGACTTAGATGAAAATATGGTATACATGCATCATTATTCTAATAAAGCAGTCCACATGATCCAAACCTAAACAGGAATGCAACAAATTATAGATATAACCATAAGTGTAGAGATGCATTAGAAATAACTCTTCATTTCATTAATATCAATTACTGAAATATGCTTACAAACAGAATGGAAATAAACTAGCTCGGGTGATGGTAGCTTATCTCTTAGAAGAAATGTGGAGGCTACATGCCTCTGAACTGTGTTACAATGAAGCTCAATGGCCTATTTATTATTGAACAACAAGGGAAAACCCTAAACAACCAAAACCCTAACCCCAGGAATGGAACACCAAGAGTTTGTGGGCCCCGTTAGGGTTAGTTGGGCATCCAACTTCCTAAGGTCGTAACTTGGCCATATTATCTTCATTTGGCGTGTATGATACCTTGTCGGAAATATCTCTTTGAGTGCTACATTATTTTTGGCAATCCCCTTCCTATGTCTATGGGCCTACTGCATACCTCAAAAAAAACATCGTATAGGGGGTCAAAACTACTCCAAAAGTTCAGGACCTGAAAAAATTCTAAAATTAGTATGTGCTTCAATAAGGAAACGAATGAAACCGATTGGATGTCTAGGTGGAATTGGTGGGTGACCACCAATATCCACTTGGATCATTCCTCCCTCCTTAGGAACAAATAGCCCCCATTGCATGCAGAGCCTCCATGAGGTTAGGAAATTTTTGTTGAACCTGGTCCCTAATGAACCACTTGCACTGGTGAAGGAGTTGGCCTTCTTTGATAAATAAATATAGATGGATCCTCTATTGGTGAGTGTTATTTATCTGTGTGTCCATGATCTAATCAGTTGCAGCCTATTCCATGCAGTTTGGGTTTAGCTCTATTTGTTTGAGTTGTTCTACAATGTCAGATGTGTCAAGCAATGGTGGAAAGTATGGCCGAAGGCGGTCTACGTTGAACACTAGGTGAAGACCAAGGAATGGTGGAATGTTGAGCTTGAAGGCATTATCCCCTACATCGTTGGTGATGGTGTATGGCCCATATCAGAGCGGGTAAATCTTGCGGTGGGGTCCAACGAGGCACTCCTTCTACAAATGTAGCCAAACTTTCTTGCCCACATAGAACTTGTGTGGAACCCAATGCTGATCATAGCGCTACTTGTACTTAGCATTGGCTTTGTCCAATATATCATGGACTTTCTAGTGGATGTGTTGAATGTGCTCAATGAATATGTTAGCCCTATTAGCGTTGGACTGGACGTGATCTGAAGCTTCATGAGTAGCTATAAATGTTAAGGCCACATCAATGGGACATACTGGATACAATGTCAACCCTACCTGAAAGGGGTTGTGGCCCATTGAGCTATGGAGAGCTATGTTGTATATGTGCTAGACATAGGGAAGGCTTTCATCCCATGTGTAAGGATGCTTCGATTTATACATGTGAAGAATGTGTATGATCAACCTATTGACGACCTTTGTTTGGCCATCAATTTAGGGGTGGAAAGTCGTGGACTTAGTAAGTTTGGTTTCCAACATTGACCAGAGACTTGACCAAAATTTACTTAGGAATTTGTTGTCTCGGTCTGATACAATGGACTGTGGGATCCCAAAGTGTACCCACACTCATCAAAGAAGTGCTTAACTGTGGCCTCCGTTGTGATACTCTTCTTGAAGTCTAGCATAATGGCCATTTTGGAGAATTTTTCGACAACCACGAAAATGTAGTCATTGTCGTTCTTAGTAGAAGGAAGGCCCGACATGTAATCCATGGAGATGGATTCCCAAGGTTGACTAGGAGTAGGCAGAAGAGTATATAGGCCTTTCTTCTTAATGGTTGGTTTGGAAATCGCATAGGCAGTGCAAGATCTAATGTACTTCCCAACATCTTGACGAAGGTTCGGCCAATAAAAATACTTATGCAATATTGCCACTGTTTTCTCTATTCTGAAATGTCCAATGACCCAACTATAGTGTGCCTCCCAAATCATATTGCAACACTCGCTTGAAGGAACATAGATGTGTCCAGATGGCATAACAGTGCATCCTGGAGGTGAAAATTTGGAACTTGCTTACCTTCAAGGATTTCCTGGTATGTTTTGCCAAATTATGGATCGCTCTAGTAAAGATGCAGCCACCCCGAAGTCTCGTGCCCATAGGAGTCAAGCACAGTGATCAATGCCATGACTGGTGGTCGACTGAGGCAGTCTGCAAAATTATTGGTGTTTATCTTCTTGTACTTAACGTTCAAATGGAACTGTTGTAGGTGTGGACCATTTCTGATGGTGATCATTCCGCAACTTCCCTTGGGTCTATATGAACTACAGGGGTCGGTAGTCTGCATGGATGACCATTTCCTTCCCCATAATGTATTTCTTCCATTGATGACAGACCTACATAATGGAATACATTTATTTATCATAGATGGGATACTTTCATACAGTATCTAAAATTCTATCACTATGGTAAGCCAATGGATGCCCCTGTTGAGTAAGAATTGCACCAATAGCATAGTCAAAGGCATATGTCTCAATCTCAAATGGTTGTTGCAGGTCTGGTAATGTGAGAACTAGTGTGGAGAAGATGTGATGCTTCAACTCTACAAAAGCCTTCTGTTGGGTTTCGAACCAAAAGAAATTTTCTTTTGCTCTACCCTTGGTGACTTGACTTAAAGGCTAAGTGATATGAGAGAACCCCAACACAAACCTGCGGTAGAAATTGACAAGACCCATAAAGTTGTGGAGATCTATTAGAGTGGTTGGGGTTGGCCAATCCCGAATGATTTATATCTTTGTTTGGTCCACATGCACACCCTCCTCATCAATTATGTACCCCAGATATTGAACCCAGGGCATGCCAAAAATGCATTTCTCCAAATTGGCACACTGCTTGTGTTGTCGTAGGGTTTGGAGGACCTGTCAAATATGGTGGAGGTGCTCTTCCCAACTCTGGCTAAAGATAAAGATGTCATCTAAATACACTAGCATGAATGCATTGGTGAAGGTTTAGAATATGTTTTCCATCAATCTCATGAAGGTTGTGGGGGCATTCGTCAACTTGAAATGCATGACCAATGATTCAAAAAGGCACTCTTGGATTTGAAGACAGTCTTCCACACATCAAAGGATTCGATAGGCACCTGGAGATAACTGGACTTCAAGTCAATCTTGCTTAAATATTTTTCCCCCTTGAGCTGGTCTAGAAGGTCATCAAACCATGGGATTGGGTACCTATTCCGAGCAGTGAGCTTGTTCAACTTTTGATAGTCAATACAGAGCCTCCAGGTCTCGTCCTTCATTTGTACCATTACAATCAAGCTCCCAAAAAGTGATGAGCTTGGCTTGATGTGCCCTTTCTACAACATCTCATGAATCTGCCTCTTGATCTCATAATTCTCCAAAATAGAGCGTCGATAGATTGGTCCATTGGGCAACAGTGCACTCGAGGTCAGATCGATGGAGTGATTGACCTGACAGTGCAGAGGTACCCCCATAGGTGAGGTGAAAATGTCTCTATATTCCTCCATGACCTTGTGATGCAGGAGCATCAAGACCATTTTTTTCATTGTAAATATGTGATTAGAGGGGGTGTGACAATTTTTAATATTTTGTCAATTAATTTGTTATTTTTAATAAAATAGGAGAAAGTGAGGATTTTGTAAATATTCTTTTAAGGAATATGAGAGAAAATAGAGTTAGAATTAATGAGGGAGCCTAAGTTGGAATTAGTTTCTAAGTCTTAGGGATGAGAATCTATCTTTTAGGGATGTTGAGAGATTTAGGGATTTGTTGAGATACTAAGGGGATTGAGCATTTAATTTAATAATATTTTTAAATTGTATAAACAGAAGAAGTTTTTGTGAGAAAAAGATAGAATAGGAGTGAGTGTGTGAGAAGGAAGGTTTCTCCTTGGGAGCCTTCAGCAGT
This sequence comes from Pinus taeda, assembly GCA_000404065.3. NCBI lineage: Eukaryota > Viridiplantae > Streptophyta > Pinopsida > Pinales > Pinaceae > Pinus > Pinus taeda. The sequence continues at coordinate 60,054 of APFE030661726.1, read as the reverse complement.
TTGTAAGAAGGCCATAAATTTGCATATCTGGCCATATATGGGTATACTGGTTTATGTAAATATGAATATGTGAATTCAGTCATGAATGAACTTGTTTGCCTTAATGAATTCTGAGCTAGCGTGAATGGTCTTTTATTCCTCCGTTTACTACTGGACTGTGCGCATTAAACCGACATTCATATTTGATTTCATTACAGTTAGAATTAAATTCCGCAGTCTCCACATGGCGCCTTTGATTTTCCTTTGATATTCATTTAACTCTGTATTGACAGCGAATTCTAACCGCTGTATTTGCATGATTCTTTGATTTAATGGTGGATATCGTTGTTTTCAACGGGCAATTAATGTCAACTGTTGATCCGCTTGGCTTTCATCTCCTTGAACGTTCCAGTCACGCAGGTTTATCCTTCCTGGTTGAGACTATCCGGCGCAGAGATTTTGAAACGGTTGTAAGAGATTTAAATCATGATATTACCATAAGTTCGTGGCAAAAGGACGACAGTTCGGCGCTCATGCAGATCTGAATAATACGATGGGTATCTTCCGCGTTAAGATCGAAGTTTGAAGCCCGTGCAAAGCTGGACTAAATCCACAGTGTAACAAGGCGGAAATATATATATCGATGTATATATATATATTGCAGATCTTTGTTTGGCGATTGCGGCTTATCTGAATGATGACCGAACAGTATAAGGTATTGCGAAGGAGGATAGGTGAACAGCGCAACCGCCAGCGTAACCGAAGGCACCTTTCCTTTAAATCATGTATTGATTTCTTATTCTGCAGTGGCGCACCTGTGTTCTAGTTAATTCACGTACTGATGCTTTTGCTTCGTTTTGAAGAAAATTAGATCGGTTCTTTTATTGTGACATATCTTCACCGATTTCGAGGATGCATTGACCAGAACTGTATGGAGGATAGATAACCCGCATGTATATATTTGATGGCGAGTTCTTAAGGAGCGATTAATATAAACCTGTGTGTGTATCGCCAGAACCAATTGCAGCTCCGAATGGTCTCCGTATGGCCTGTTCGATATATATCCATTGAAGATTCAATTCAACCTCCGGTGGTCCGTTTATGTTTGGCTATGGTAATTATGAATGCGCATTGATCCAAACCCACATGGTATATGGTAAATATGTTGCTGTAGCGTATTAAACCTTCACATATATGTTATTTTATATGGTTTATCTCCAAGTAAAGACGAGAGTGGATGGTCTGCGTGTTGTATAACCTTTGAATATTCATTAATTATATACTGGATGTGTGGCGGAAGTTTACATAGCCGTCGGTCCATCGCATAGGAGCTGTTGTCTATGGTAAGGAGCAGTCATCACCATCGTCGGTGTAAGAAGGGATAAATAACTTTCCGTGGTTATATATATGTTGCGTGGTAATTATAACATGAAGGCATATACAAATAGAGTCCTGAATATGTGAGTCTCGGTTTCTGATGATTTCCATTATGTATGCGTGGTATATATACAAGGAACCAGCATCAGTCCAAAAGAGGAGTTGCTGTCAACGGAAAAAAAGGTGAGGTTAACGCATGTGTATCCATAAAACAGTGCGATAGGAATTGGATATGATTCATATGACTTAGATTGAATATTTATGGTGCATATATGCCTGCGACCCATGATAAAATTAGACTTTTAATATTGTGTTATTTGCCAAGTAACTCTGGTCATAGAGAACAGTAAGGGCTCACCCTTTGATTTAGTTCAGCCATATATATATTTTGAGATTGCTTATGAGACTCTTCAAAGTATTAAGGTGTGAATTGGATTTCATTCCAAGCATGGGTTTCTAAATCATAAGATCACTTAAGTTTTTATATGCGTACATGCTTGGAAGAGGAAAGATCCTGGTGGGAGCGGCCTGGAGTGGCTGGGCTGCATCACCTTGTCCATCTATTGTTATTGTGTGAAGGAGCCCTGCCCTGAAGTCGTGGCCACAATATTATTCTTTCCCTAAGGGCGAATCATAAGGGAAAAAAATTCCCTAGTTTGTGAAATGATCTTACTGGATTGCTTTTCAAATATCAAAGAGATGGCGATATGCGAGGCTACCTCCAATATCATGAGGTAGGTAGGGCTACTTTGAATGTCCTGTACAACTTATTGCCCAAAGTAATAATCACAAAGCGGAGTCTAGACTCATATAAAACATGTCGCTTCCACAAGTATGGTTTTCCTAATAATAAATCGCAAACTTCAAGAGGAGCAACATCACACATGACCTCATCCATGAAGGGCTTGATGTTGTAGGGAAGGTGGCACTGTTGTCTAACGCATAGATCTCATCCTTGGTGAAGCCACCCGATAGTGTACGGTTGCGAATTTGTTGTAATCAGTAGGCCCAGCCGCTTCATAACCTCTGCTAAAATTAGGTTCTTTTGGCTCTCTTTGTCGACAATGAACTACAATGGAGAACCCTTCACCCACATCTATGAGTGGAATAAGTGTTCTGGTGGGCTGGCTACAGGTGTTAAGGATAATCGTTCAAAACTAGAAACTACTTCTTCAATTTTAGGTGGAACTTCTTCTCGGGTTTTCTTTGGAGTATCAGTCATCAACCTCCAAATTTAGCTATTCGGCTGAAATAGCAAACTTATTTAATTTACCTGGTATATGGAAAATCCTCAAATTTACCACAGAACCAAAGGAAATAAAACTCTTGTTCATAACCTTATCGCGTCCGAAATTTAACTTAAATCATGTGCATCTTCTGACGCGGTCACTGTCAGATCTGACCCCTTCAAGTAGATGGACACGATTAACTGAGCTATTAACTCAGTTTAATAAATTATCGCGTTCGATATTGGAATTAACGTCTGCCCTTGTTGGCACGCAATGACCACTAGATATGTTGGATCTGTCTAATCAAACGATTATGATCTTCTTCTGGGTTTCTCGTGAATTTTCAGGTTTCCTTGTTCCACGGGACTTAGCACTTCCACTAAGTTTATTTCTCATCTATAAAATTAAGGATATCGCTAACTAAACTCTATGATTTCGAAATACATCAAAGTTATTTCAATGCATAGTGAGTGAAGATTTAGATGCGACAACACAAGATTATACAAAATCTAATTCTAAAGGGCTCAAACTGGAAATCAACAAAAACTCAGAAATATTTCGAAGGAAATTAAAACCTCCGGGATTTTATCATTCATGCACAGTATTCACGGAGATACAGAGAGATTACAAATTTTACATTCCAATCTTCCTCAGCCAAAAATCCCATTCTACTAATTCAAAACATACATGAATACCTGTACATACAACAACCAGATCCTAAATCAACGGATCGAATCTCCCTAATCCTAGATAATATCTAATCTGCATGATATTCTCCTCAAGAATCTCAACTACCCTAAATACTTGAATTAATTACAAGATAATTCAAATCCCTGAATTCTAGCTCAAATCCTATCTAAAAAGCTTTGTAAAGTGAAAGCTAAAGGATCCCACTCCTTTGCTTGTAAACTTTTTTTGTATTTTTGGAATAAAATTCGAAGTCTTTTGTCTTCAAGCCTCATGCTCCTGCATCATACTCCTGAGGAAAAAATTATTCATGGGCTCATGTCCATGAGCTCTTTTACAAAATTGCCCAACTTATGTAGCATGGCATCTATCATCCATGTAGCATCAGCAATTGGTTGATCCTTCCACTTGATAAAATACTGAAAATACTCATGTCCTCTTGTCTTTTTAAGCAATCTCTTATCTAAAAACTTTTCTAGCTACAATGCCTTTGCGGTAGGTAACTATTTTACCCAGTCAACCTCTTGTTCTTCTTTATCTTCTGTTGTGTCATCTAAATTTCTATTTTCATACTTGTACAAATCAACAACATTGAAAATTAGAGATATTCCAATGTCAGGAGGTAATTCAATTTCATATGCATTTGCAAAAAATTCCCTCAAGACTCTGCATGGTCCAATTTTCTTAAATTTTAACTTGTTATACTCCCTTTTTGGAAATATTTCCTTCCTTGCATGTGCCAAAACCAAATCTCCAACCTCAAAATTAACTTCTCTCTTCTTCAATTCTGCTCTGCTCTTGTACTTTATGTTGCTATCCTATAACTATTGTTTTACCTGTTCATGTATCGCTTGAATCTCTGAAGCAAAATTTTCTCCTTTAGCACTTCTCATTTCAGCTTTTCCCAAGTCTCTTAATTCATACACTCCTCTTGGGTGCATTCCATAAACTATATGGAATGGACTCTGCCCTGTACTCCTCATTGGAGAATCATTATAAGCATATTTAGCCTGTGCCAAAATTTGATCCCACTGTTTTGGATGTTCACCTGCAAGACTCCTCAAAAGATTACCCAAGCTTTTTTTTACAACTTCAGTCTGTCCATCAATCTGAGGATGATAAGCTGAACTTAAATTCAGTTTAGTACCAAGTTTCTTCCATAAGGTCCTCCAAAAATGACCAACAAATCTGGTGTCTCTGTCTGAAACAATGCTCTTAGGTAACCCATGCAACCTTACAATCTCCTTAAAAAAAAAATTAGCAACGTGAGTAGCATCACTGGTTTTATAACATGGAATAAATTGTGCCATTTGAGAAAAAATGTCAACCACAACATAAATTGAATCATTTCCCCTTTGAGTTTTTGGTAAACCCAAAACAAATTCCATACTTACCATATCCCAAGGTCTATCTGGAATAGGTAATGGAACAGCAAACCTGTGTTTTGGCTCCTTCCCTTTGCATATTGATAGACTTTACAATTTTTTACATACTTCTCCACTTCAGATCTCATCTTCGGCCAGAAATAAAACTGATTCAAATATTCATAAGTCTTGTCTGCACCAAAATGTCCTCCAATTCCACCACTATGTTTCTCCTTGATTAAATTTTCCCTCATAGAGCAATTTGGTATGCACAGATTATTTCTTTTAAACACCAATCCTTCTTGCGAGAAAAAATCCAAACACTTACTTCTGTCTAACAAAACGGGATTTTTACAAGCTTCAAATGCTTCTTTAAAATCTAAATCTTTCTCATATAATTTCTTTAAGAAAATCAAAACCCAACACTTGAATTTGACTTTAATCAAAGCATTTATCCATGTCATTTATCTTCGTAATCAAAGCATTTATCCATGTCATTAATCTAGTCTATCAACTCCTCAGGGTTTAAACCTCTTGTATAAACTGAAACCTCAAGTCTGGGTTTAGAGGTGGATCCCAACATTGATTTAAAGAATCTCATTTCAGGAGCAACTTCTGCAGGTTCCTCTTCTTCTGCAGCTTCAACTTCAGGCTCACTGACATCTCCGGCACCTACATCTCTTTTATTTCCCATTTCCAATGCTTCTAATCTAGCTTGCATCTATTGCATAGCTTCCAACACTTCAGCATTTACAATTGGTCTTCCTCTTCTTTGACCACCACCACGTCCTCTTCCAATTCTGAAAGCTATGTTGAATTTCTTTTTCTAATCTTTGAGATC
>APFE030661726.1:16463-52729 GCA_000404065.3 Pinus taeda | reverse complement strand
CGCTTCTTTTGTTTAAACTTTTTCTCAATATTGACAACGTATTAGTATGTCGTGCCGAGCGAGGAGATGTCCAAGAAATCCATCTTGTCCGGGATGTATTTATGTAGATAGTCATGGTACTTGAGTAACAAATGTTTCTCAGAATCCTTGATACCCAACTTTGTACAAAGGGAATGAAAATCATTGGTAAACATTGACACGTCTTGGTCCCTTCCCTGTCGCAACGTGGTCCACTTTATGTATTTATCCTCGTAGCTCCTGATAGGGTAGCATTGCTCCTTGATGGAATGCTTGAATGAATTCCAAGTGGGTGCGACTTAAAATAGTGAGGGTGTACCTTGTTCCTTCTTCTCAAAGTAGGTTTCCCCCTAGTCCTTGATGTGGGGGGCTACTTTGAGAAGTGCAAAAGTAATATTTTCCCAATTGGAAAAATCATGAATAGAAAAATATCCTTCTAGCAGATTTAACCATTTATCTACGAAGTTCACATCTATCTAACCTTCAAATATGGGGATTTCAAAGTTAATGTGTACCTTAAAGGGTGTGGAGCTTCCAGAGTGGCTGCTAGAAGGAGATGTGTCGCCTTTGGGTAACCGCTGAAGTATATGAGTAAAGTTGTCCATCATCGCGTTCCTCTATCGCTTGAGGACTTATTCGAGAAAGATTTGAAAGGACCTCCTACACCCTCGTCTTTCTTCTCTCCCACCATGGGAGGTTGTCGGATTTGAAAGGTTGGTCTTGCAAAGGTTCGACCAGTTCGAGCCCTAACTCCTTATATCCCAACCTCATTGGGGACATGCAAAGAAAAACAAATACGGAGCAAACCAGTTTGATATCATTGATCAGAACTTAAATAGGAATGCAAAAAATTATAGATATAACCATAAATACATAGATGCAGTAGAAATAACACTTCATTTCATTAATATTAAATACTAAAATATGCTTACAAACATAATGAAAAAAAACTAGCTCGAGCGATGGTAACTTATCTCTGAGAAAAGAGATGGTAGCTACATGCCTATGAACTGTGTTACAATGAGGCTCAAGGGCATATTTATTATTGAACAACAAGTGAAACCCCTAAACAACCAAAACCCTAACCCCAAGAGACGGAACACCAAGAGTTTGTGGGCCTCGTTGGGGTTAGTTGGGCAGCTAACTTCTCGGGGTCGTAACTTGGTCATATTATCTATGTTTGGCTTGTATGATACCTTGTTGGAAAGATCTCTCTGAGTACTACATGATTTGAGGTAAGCCCTTGCCTATGGCTATGGGCTTGTTGCGGGCCTCAAAAAAATGTTGTTTAGGGGGTCAAAATTGCGCCAGAAGTTGAGGACCCGAAAAACTGCTAAAAAAAGTAAGTGCTACAATAAACAAAGAAACAAATGAAACCGACTGGAGGTCTACATTGAATAGGCAATTGGCCACCAATATCCACCTGGATCACCACACTTCTACTAGTATGTCACCATTTGAAACTTATTTTAGATATTTTCCACCTTCACCTTTGGATGTTACATATGGGCAGCAAGGAGGAGAGAAGGAAGATCTCACCATCGATGCCTTAAGGGTAGAGAAATTTGTGAGAAGATCAAGAATATCCTTATACAAGTACATGATATATTGAAGAGATCACAGGAAAATTACAAGGCTAGGCATGAACAACATAGAATAGAGAAGTCATTGAAGGTGGGAGAGAGAGTATGGGTTGGGTTAAACAAGGAGAGGTTACAAGGTCCTACTAAGAAAATCGTGAATTTGGGATATGGTCCCTTTGAGATGCTAGAAAATGTGAGATATAACACCTATAGACTCATTCTACCCTCATACATGCTTAGCACTTAGCGGTGAATGTACAAGATCTAAAACTCTGTGAGCCTTCCATGCCAGATAAGGAAGAGGAACAAGTCTTACCTTTTGTAGAGGATTTAGCACTAGATACGAGGATGCAGTTTTACAAAATAGTTTTGGACCTACAAGATAGGGGTGACATGGCCTTTGTAAAATTGGGTTGAGGATAGCTTCCAAGTAGGGCTAAATGGTACTCCAAGGAAATGGTAGTAGAAAAATTATGTCGCCCCATTCAGCAAACGCTTGTGGGGACCAAAATCCTCCCAAAATGGGGAGGCATTATCTGAATTGGATGATTATATTATTTGGCATTCTTCTTGATGCTTGCAAAGTGGAAATTTGAAGGAATCAACTCACCAAACCATTTTGATTAGTGGGTCCAAGTTTGGGCGAATTAGGGCTTGAAAGCTTTCGAAAGCAGTTTAAAGCATAAAATTGTGTTTTTTGGAGGGGTAAATATTTTCCACTTTATCATGGAACTCCATAATGCTATTTTACACTAATACACCTTTCCAACGCTGCAAGAAACACCTCAAATGGATTTTGTATGCAAAAGTTGTGCCACCCATAAGTTGACCTTCCTGCTTTGAGCACCATGATTTGAGAGGATGCAAGTTAGCCCCCATTGTTCATAGAAAAGGAGCTAGCCACATGATAATGATGAAGAAGAATATATAAGACTCAATATTGTAACCCTAGTTAAGAGTTGAAAGAGTCAAACTTGACCACTAGTAGGCTATTGGGTTGTGTTATAACTGAGCCACTAGGAGGAAAAATGATTCCATTCTATTGGTGTACATTTTGTTCCATAAATGAGTAGAGTAGTGCAAAGTAGATAAAGAGAGAACAAATATAGAGGTTTTATTAACAGTAGCATCCCATGGGAAACATGTGTCACTCCTTCATACTCGAATACATTTCCATTTAGAGAAAGAGAGAGCAGAGCAGCCTCACCTTCCAATTGGGTTTTCTCTTGTAAGGGTTTCACAAATCATATATTTTGTTCACTATGGTTTGTAAGTTTTATTTAACTATTATATATTTCCATATCTTATCTATTGCATGTGTTGTAACATGAAATGAACAAGTCAAAAATTTTGACTTCTCACAAACGTTTGCATTTAACTTGTCAATTTCCTATCACTTCAAACCTTCAGATGTCTTAATTGACTTTGTAGGTGGAAATATTGTCTTGGCCTTATAAAGTCGCCATAATTATCATAATGAACCCATAGGAAAGATAATCGTATTTTGAAAATTAGAAGTAACAAGGTCATAAGGGGTTCAATCTGGTTAGATAGAATGTCTGAGGCTGAGAATTCTAGTCGGCACTATTACAATGATCAACATGTATTCCGCCATGATAGACAAATCTCCAACAATTTATTGGAACCATCATTTGTTCCATGTTGTCTCACAATTTGGAATGGCATCTGGCTATATCTCCTCACATAAATGGGACATTTATAATCCCTTCTTAATAGAACATATGCCAAACATTGCATATCTATCTCAAAGCATCAACTAACAACGTAGTCATCATTTATGTTTAACTCTGACATCTTTTTTTTTCTTATTTCTAGTCATGCTACTTTTATTTCAAAATATCGATAAAATCAAAGTGACTATGATTGTAGAGTGGATCAAAAACCAATATGAATCCCCCCTCCATCCTTGACAACTCATTATGCAACTCATCCCTTTAAACATACATAAATGTTTGTTTTTGTTGGAAAGTAGCATGTTGATTGGTTTATTAAAACTTATTGTCCCACAATTCAAAGGGTAAAATACAATCTCCATAGTATGGTGGCTTGGTACTATTCTGACTCCATTACCCAATGGATAGGTTTCTAATCTAAGATATTTGCAAACCTTAATCCCAATATAATTCCAAGACTCCTCAAACCCTTTCATCTTGTTCTTTAATTATTTTATATCTAGATTTTTGTGAAGTTGTTGTTTAGTGATAGTGGACAACAGGCTTCATTTCAATTATCAAGGGATCCCCCTCTAAACCAAGGGCTAGCTTGAGGTCAAAATTTGTTTTGTAGATGCGTTAGCATAGTCCCTAGGAAGCAAGAAAAAATCTCAAGGAAAAACATCAAATTGGTGCCATAGTTGGGTAACATAATTGAAAACATTTCCTTCGAAATTACAAAGATCAGATTGTCCTTGAAGGTGGATGAGAATTAGGAAAGTGAGCCTTGTTAAAAAATAAATAAAGGACCTTTGTAAAAATAGTCAGACACAAATGATGACTCTTTTTCAATAAAGTTTTGTCTTGTTACTTGGTCATTTGTTGCTTCTTCTTGTACATTTGAAAAAGATTTTTTTTCTACTTTGTATAATGAAAGAATGATAAATTCAAGGCTTTATCTCCTTTCTTGGAAAAAATCATCTCCATCCCTTCTTACATTCATGTGTTAGAAAATCCTTATTTGTTTATGCCCTTTGAAAATAACTATGAGCCTTTTACAATTTCTCTTGAAAAATAGACTTTTATTTCAACTTATGCAGTCAATGGTACACCTTGTGACCATCCTACAAGCATCCATCCATGGATTCTAAAAATACATCAGCCTCTTAAATTTTCATTTGTTTGTCATGACATGCCTTCAAAGTATCTCAAACATCTTCCCAAGTTTAATGGAGAAGATGATATTTCAACAAAGTAGCATATAGCAATTTTCCAAGACTTTACAAATTCCTTTGATATTCAACACGATGATGTCTTCGTGAGGTTGTTTACTCAGTATTTGGAAGGAGAGGTAAAGAGATGGTTTAGATCCTTCACAACTGGCTCTATAAGTACTTGGAATGATTTCCATGATATTTTCTTGAAAAAATGGGCTAAAAGGAAAACATATGATCAATATCCTTTTTGTATTTATGCTATGAAAAGAAGGAAACTATTACCAAGTTTAAAATAAGGTTTGAAAGGATTTATAATGGCATGCCTAAAAATATAAAACCTTTTGAATATGTTTCCAAATTGTATTGTTTGACTACTCATTATAATGATATTTCCTTTTCTCTCAAAGAGAGGAAGTCTTCATTTGAAGAACAAATTTTTTTTATGACGATGAAGTAGAAAACAATCCGTGGGCTTGTGGAAAACTAGTTGATTATGCAGAAAAGGTGGAGTTGATTTTAGATAAGCAACAAATTTAAGAAGAGCAATAAAAACCATATTGTCATCTTTCAATAGTTCAATATTTTGAGAGTCAACTAGAGCATTGCATCTTCAAATGAAAAGGAATGGAATATGTTTATATTTCAAAATAGAAAGTTCTCATTCCTCTTACATCTATAAATTATCTAATTAATGATCATTTTGTTATGAATTTTATTGATGAATTTTATGATGACAATTTTATAGATGTTCTTGATGGAGAAGAAGGTAATGTTTTCAACAAAGGCTTTGAGACGAAAGATGTTCTTGAGAATTTTCAAGATGAAGTCTTAAATATATAATGCTTCAACTATCCACAAATAATTATTCCCAATAGATGATGAAAGGTATGCACATAACATTGAATTTTTCAACAATTCACCCATATATGATAAATGTGAAGTTTCATATGCTAATTTTTATGAGGATATATTGTTGTCATCAATTGTTGTTGAAGAAATTGTTGCCCCATACACCTATTAGGAAATGTAATTTGTTCAAGAAGATATTTGGGATACATATATAGAAATTTCAAATAACACACGACTCTATGATCAATGTGATGAAGAGTTGCAGCCTTTATCTAGTGTTACATGCCCAAAACTTAGGATCAATCAAGAACAAATAAACAATAAAGCACTAAGGGGCTTTAATTATGACTATATAGAAATCCATAATAGAAATGAGCCTACATATGATGTACATGAGAAAAAAGGGATAAAAACATTTGAAGTTTTCACAAGACCTGAAGACAGCTTGTCATTATCCTTTTTGTTCACAAGAATCACAAGAAAGAAAGTCTGATCTCAACAAATAAGTGGAGATTTCAAAGGTCATACAAGAGAAATTCAATGATCTAAACAATAAACAAAGATTCATTTTTAATCAAAGGGTTTTCTTCCATGTTCTTGAAGATCCAACAACAGTTTCGATGGATCCTAGCCAACATGAGCTTTCAAATATTTATAGCTTCATAAATTTCAAAAGTTTTCAATGTAAGTTTAAGTATTATTTTATTATTTTAAAACGTTAGGCCCTTTTTTACCTTTAAATAACTACATTTATGAAGTATTTTCAAGCCAACATTTTATCAATTGGTTATATTGGAAATTTGATATCAATTGATTGCAATCAATGAGTTGATTAAAATAGAAGTTTGTAGATAAATAATCTTGTAGTTCAAACATTCATTTTTAGATTGCAATTTAGCAGTAGAACTTGTTATTTTCAATTTGCAAAACAATAGATTTCATTATGAATAAAGAGGGTTCATTTAGAGTCAGATGGTTACAAAATTTGTTCCAAAGGCAAACTGCAAGAATAAATTTACGTAAAATGTGACAAACACTTAGTTTGCTTGTTCTTAGCATCTTATAGGGAGATGTTATCCCCCATGGAGCTAAATGTTGTAACATGAAATGAGCAAGTCAAAAAATTTCACTTTGTTGACTTTAGGTTGGGTTGAACTAGGTTCGAATCTTTTACTGTGCACCAACAAAACCCCCAATCATTGGCCCTTTCAGCAACAACCTGCAAGCATATCGCAGTCTCACCCAAAGTGACTATGGGAGGATGTAGAACTAGGTTTCTGCAACCTTGAGAGATTATGCGATGTGGTATTTTTGTGTTTCCTTGTACTTAACATTCATAAGTTTCTTTTCATTTATACATTACTTTGCCACATTACATTCATCACTTAAAACATGTCATATAAACCCTTAACCATTATTGCATTGTAATAAAATGCAACTGTAATAAAACTGCTATGCCACAACACATAATAAGCAAAGATAAAAACGAACACAAAGATTTTATGGTGGTTTATCCCAATGTGGGACTACATCCACAAGAATTGTTGATTATAATAAATAATTTGTACAACAAACATTTCTTAGCCTAGCACTCAGCTACACACAGTCCGTGCACTCAGTTGTGGACTTAGGCCTTTGCGCACTCAGTTGTAGAGCCTCACCTTCCTTCCAAAATATAGATCATCAAAATACAACCATAACACTGATCTGGATCATAAGATTATTCTTCTTTTTATTATTTGACCCTATTATATACTATTACATCGAGGGTCCATCCCTACAATACCATGGTCTTCGCAAAACAAGTAGCTAAAACCATTACATTTTACAAAATAGTATTCTTTTACAAAAATGGAGGGACTTTGACCTGCTCTGAAGCCCATATACTGTGTAGTATGTCTACTTCGCGGTCCTTTTTGGTGCTCCGCTACTCAACTACGTCGTCCACTTCACGCTCTGTTGTGTCCTTTACTTCGCACTCCACTCCCCCAAAATGCAAAGTCTTCGTCAAAATCTAGGCCAAGTTGGGTCGCACCCAATAGGCCCCCAAGACTCACATGTGGCTCGTCCCAAGTCACTAAACTGCTTTGCCTCTGATTTTTTCTACAATGTTGTTGTAGGCTTTGTTGAACTGCTAGAGTGTTTTTGTCACCTATTATCCTCACTATGTGCTTCCTCCAACAGTGCCTTTGTCACATGTTCTATAGCCTTTTGCACCAAATATGTTTCCCTTTGTTGAATCTCCTGAAGCTTCTCATCCACTATCTTTGTTAACTAGAGGGCTTTATCCTGCCAAGGCTAAGTCCTCTCTGTCAAAATTTGCTCCTCCTTCTTCAATTCCTCAATGTTCTTCTGGAGGGCCTTACTCTCATTGATCTTCATGAGCCTCTATGAGATTGGTAAGGTCTTCAAAGACACCTAAATCTCTTCTAACTGATGTTGCTTCTGCTGCATTTCTTCCTACAGTTTCTATACATTTGTATCTTCCTACATCGAAGTCCAAATTTGCAAACCTTCATCTAACAACTTCCCATAGCCTACCAATGTTGTATAGATGTTGTCCATTATAGTCTTTAGGTCAGTCTCCCATTGATCCCTTACTTCTTGTGACATAGTTGGCTGCAGTTTCATTTGCAGCTCACTAATTTTCATTTCATACTTAAATTGCACTTAGGCAATTTTTTCCTTATACCCCTTCACTGCAAGGTTGAGCTTCCCAACCTTTTCTTCTACCGGCTCTTCCTCTTGGACATCAAGGTCTGGAATATCTTTACATCTTGCTTCAACCACCTCCTTAATCTTCTAGAATTCCTCTATCATTTGATCCTTTGCTTTCATCACCTATTCGAGCTTCTACCAAATCTCACCACTCTCTTTTTCTGCCTATATATTTAGTTGTGATGTATGTTGTTCCCTAAGATTCAAGTATTCAATTATCTCCATGTGAAACTTGTGTAGTCTTGGAAAGAGCACTGCTACAATGTTCATGTTGATGTGCTTCCATTTTTTAGCCTGTTGTTGTAGTTCTGTAGATTCAAACTATAAGGCTCCTACAGGGATCTATGCTAGCCTCGCTGAAAATGTAAGCTCTATCTGCCTTTCTGCTCCAACCCTTTCCTCTATCTGCATGGGTTGTCTGACCATCTACTCCTATATCTTCAATTTTGTGATGCACTCTACAACATTGGTCATAAGTGCGTCGTAGCAATCTTTGACTCTATTCCGGGAGTTTATTGTTGCTTCATGTATCCTGCCCCCGATTTGATTTAATTCCTCTCAGTAAGGACCATGAGATCATTAGGAATTTTGAGGTCTAAAATGGGCCTTCTAATAAAAATATACAACCAAAATAAAAAATTTAACAACCAGTAGGATTCATGATGATGATGTCAACCATGGGGGATGATTCACCATTTTTGGAGTAAAAAAGTAAAAATATTAAAAAAATAATAATAATAATAAAACTACTTTATCAACTCGTATTTTCAACTTATCTCACTAAGGTTTTAATCAAATTTAGAGCGAGAGTACTCGTTGGGTACAGAATTTAATTCCTCATTCGAGGAGTATCCTTATTAGATACTTTCGATGGACCTTGCTACATGAAAAAGGATAAATACATGAAAAAATGTGATTGCAATCACGTTTTTCAAGCATTCTAATTTTCGTGTAGCAGGGTCCATCGAAAGTATGCAACATGGGTACTCCTTGGACGAGGAATAAAATTATGCATCCAATGAGTGTTTCCGCTCGAAATTTGAGTAAACCCATAGGGCGATAAGTTGAAAATATGAGTAAAAAAATATTTTTCCTTTTTTCCCTCTAAAATTTGATGATGTAATCTAAGCTTATTTTATTATTTGCACTACTATTTTATAATTTCCTTAGGAGGCCCATTTTATATCTCAAAACTCCCCTAATGTCTTTTGTCTTATCGATGTTCAGCTTCTTCTTTTCTTTGAGGCAGCTTCACCCTCTACCTTCCTCTTTTCCAGGGAATTTTTTTAAGTTTATACCTTTACTGTCTCCTTGGTCTGCTCATCTCCCTCAGTAGGATCCTACTAACCCTCATCATGTTTTTCTTCCTCCTCTAACTCATGTTGGTCCTACTCCTTATCCTTTCCACTAGCTTTGCCATGTTGCGAAGTGTCCACCTCTTCTCCTTTTGCCTCAATGTCTCCTGTTACCTCCAACAGAGTCATCCATTCTTCGAGCCATTCCCATATCTGTGCCGCAAGATCGTCTTCAACCACATTATATGGCAAGGCATGCCATTTATTTTGTGTATCCCTGCACGCCTGTATGTGCACCTTGTGAAAATCTACTTTGAAATTCGCCATAGAGCTATACTACTCGTAAAAGCTCGGCGAGAGTCGGGGATGTTGGTTCACTAGCATGTGTAAATCCATGTGGTACAGTACAAAAAATATTATGTTTTCTTGTGCACGCGATGCCTTGGTGGTAAACCACAGTGAAGCATACCTCACGGTTTCACAGGTATCTGTAGGCACTTGAGGGAACTGCAACTCCCCTGGTTCTCTCCATGCCAGCATAGCAATAATCAAAATCAACAGAGCATAGTGGAAAGTTGTACCTTTCTCCTTGACCTCATGGCAATCATCGAAGAACTCCTTGCATAGGTATCTGGCCCAGTTATACTGAACCTCGTTGGCACACTACGCATCTAATGACACCATCGATACAAGAACTTCATTTGCACAACATTTCCTCATAATATTCCCGAACAATATGTGCATCATGAAGCGAACTTCTTGGTCATTGATCGAATTTATGTCGTAGGCTCTCTTTCCTTTTACCATCCCGAAGTTTTTCTATATTTTCCACTATAGCACAGTCCTGATCCTTTCCAATGAACTCCTCCATGGGGTTTCGTCCTTCGTATGGCAATCTTGTGATCCTCTAGATCAGACTAGGGTCTATGAGAATCTTATTCTCCAACCATAAATTTTCATCATGCACCATCATGAGCAACTTCCTCACGCACACTATGCTCCCCGCACTTCTGCCGAAGTGTGGCACATCCAACATATTTAGCAGTCCTGACTCTGCCAACCCGTTCGCCCATTATTATGGCTCTAACCTCATCACTTTGTTGTCCGGGTAGTGCACCTGTTTCAAATATTGGGTTGGTGTGAACCAAGGGTACTTCTTCCTGACATTAAAATCATAATCCACGAACATGAGTAGCAGAATTTTTCCTAAAACTTCTCCTTTAAAGGGTACTCCTTTCGGCAACAAGGGTATAAATGTGCCATACTTTGCATCTTTTGATTCTTTTATAGGTTTGGCATTTGGTTTCCTCGGCGGGTTGTATGGTAGTAAGGGTGATAAAAACACTACACCGCCTTCCTTCACCTGTATCTCCTCCACTTATTTTTCACTGGCTTGGGTTTTTGTTGAGTTTTAGTAGGTTCCTTATCTTGTTTCTTCTTGCTTCTCACTTCCTTAGCTGAATTCTTCCTCGGGGATCTCCTTTGTTTCTGCAGTGATGGTGTTGTATATGATGCTACTACGTGTATTGCTACTATGTTCATCTGAATTGATGTTGCAGGCATACCAATGGTTGTTGTGGCATCTACTTACATGACTCCTTCTATGCCTCTTTCGTCGAATATACGCAAAAATTCTTCAGTTGACAGAACGTTCATGTGGGAATTCTTTACAATTTCTTCGCACTATGAATACTTGAGCTCTCAATTCAGTAAAGTTCTTAATATAGATAGGAGGTGACTTATTTATAACAATTATGAAATTCAAACCCCATCACTAGATTTGATTTTGTCCATATTGTGTTTAGATTTACTCATTAATTGTATATATATCCTTATATTTTTCCAATTTGTCCTCATAAATGCAAGTTTTTGTGTATTTTTCCATTTTAATGGTCATATTTCTTTTTTCCAACGAACTTTGACACATTCCACATTATCGTGCACATCCCATCCTCTGTTGCAGCCTCTACGATCTTCGACATACCTCAGACTGTAGTGAAGTAACTTCCTACGTCAAAGCTCTCTATAGCATAGTTTATAATCCAGTGCCCACTTTCAATTGCAGGTGGCACTAAGACATTTCTTCTTTCTTTCTCATAGCGAAGTTGTAGGGGCAGGGTTGTCCCTGTACAAATTCAACCTACTACCATTTTCTTTTCCCTAAATCAATTCTCCATTTAACTTCGCTAACTGCACTGCACCTCCATCAATAATATACTTGATAACATATGGGCCTAACCAATGCATTTTGAAATTTCCTAGGAACTTCACAAATTTGTTATCATAGAGGAGAACAAGGTCTCCTACCTAGAACTTATTTTGCTTAATATGCCTATCATGTTAGGCCTTTTCTCTTGCTTTTTGTACTTGTTGATGGAATCCTACTATAAATATGTCTTCTTCCAAAGAAATCAGTTGTGACATTCTTCCCTCCATTGTGTTAGGCTCTACCATATTTGTAAAAGTTGCAATCCTTAAGCTAGGAAAAATATATTCCACGGGCATCACAACTTATTTCCCATAAACTGATCTGAAGGGTGTTTGACCTGTCAACTTCTTGCATGTAGTTCTATAAGCCCATAATATTGTTGGGATTTTAAGGTCCTAGTCATATTTGTTTACATTGCATACCTTATTCAATGCATTCTCCAAAATCTTGTTAAATGCTTCCACAGTTCCATTGGCCCGAGGCTGATAAGGAGTAATCTTCTAATGATATACTTGAAATTCCTCAATCAATGCTTCAATAGTCTTGTTTAGGAAATGTGAACCTTGGTCACTCATCAAGATCTTTGGACACCCAAATCTAGAGAGTATGAATTCAAAAATGAAATTTGCAACAGTCTCTGCACTACAATCTATTATTGGTTGTGCTTTGGCTCATCTTGTCAAATAATCAGTTGTAGTAATTATGTACCTCACTCCATTCCTCTTTCCAAGTGGATAGGTCCAACAAAATCAATAGCACATTTATCAATAGCCTGCAATGTAACTTTCGATGTTAGTGGCATCTCATCCCTTCTTGAAGGTTTTCATGTTCTTCAACGTACATCACAATCTTTTCAATGCTCCTTTTCATCTCTATGTAGTGTAGACCACCACAATCATGCTCTCAAAATTTTCTGCGCAGTAGCCTTTCCTGTTTAATGTCCACCAGTTTCGCCTTCATGAGCCTTTGTTAGAATGATTTTCCTTTCATGTTCAAGAACATACATGTGTAGTATCTCAATTGGTCCCATCTTATATAGTTGTCTTGCTATCAATGTAAAAAAAATCGCCTTCACCTCTAATTCTTTCTTCTGCTTCGTAGTATATTCTGAAGGAGCCATTCTTGTGTTCAAAAACTGAATAATGTCTACAAAATGATCATCTACAACCTTGATTGCAAATAGTTGTGCATCAGGGAGATTTCTATACTGGTTGGTTCTTCTCCTGTTTCCAATCTTGACAAATGGTTAGGTCCTGCATTCAGTCTTCCTGGTTTAATAATAATTTCAAAGTCATATTCTTGGAAAAGCAATAACCATCTGCAAATCTTCCCTCCTAAAATAGGCTTATTAACCAAATAATCTAATTCATAATGATCTGTAAACATCTTGAAATGTGACCCCGGTAAATACTGTCTAAACTTCTGCAAGGCATATACCAGTGCCAATCCTTCCCTTTCTGTAGTTGTGTAATTCTTCTCAGCTTTAGATAGTTTCCTACCTGCAAAAGCTATAGGATGATCAATTTCTCATGTACCAGGTTTTGCTAGTACCACTCCTAAAGATATACAAGATGCATCCACATGTACATGAAATTCCTTATTCCAATCAGGGAATACTAGTATAGGAGTAGCTACCATCTTTTCCTTCAATATGAAAAGGCTCTTTTGAAATTCTTCGTCCCATTGAAAAGTGACATCTTTCTTCAACAATTTTTCCATAGGTTAAGTAATCTGAGCATATAATTTCATAAACTTTCTGTAATATCATGTATGTCCCAATGTAGTGTGAAGTTGTCTTACTGTCTTTGGTGGAGGTAAGTTCATAATGATAGCAATTTTCGCGAGGTCCACCATCAATCCTTGCTTGCAAATAATATGTCCCAACAATATACCAAAAGGTACACAAAATATACACTTCTTTAAGTTTAGGGTGATTTGATATTGTCTACATGTATCAAGAATAAGTCTTAAACTTCCAATATGTTTGCTTAACAACCCAAATATTTTCTAATCATCAAATTATACCTCTCGAAACTTGTGGATATATTCTTCGAAAGTTGCAACCGCCACTCTTGAAAATATAGCAAGGGAATTCTTTAATCCAAAAGGCATCAATGTGTATTGATATGAACCCCATTATGTAGCAAAGGTGGCTTTATGTCGATATTCAGGTGCAATTCTAATCTGATGATATCTAAAAATCCATCTGTAAATGAATAAACTTCCTGACCTCCTACATTGTCTAACATTTCATCTATGAAAGGGGTAGGGAAAGGATCATGTAAGCATGTATCATTTAACTTCCTCAAATCAACACAGATCTTGATTTCTCCTTGAGTTTTCCTTTCTTGTACCGCTATAGGACTTACCCATTCTGATTCCTCCACGGGCTCAATAACTCCTGCTGCTATCATCTTATCCAACTCAACATTTACTTTCTCCTTATATTTCAGATTCAATCTGTAAGGTCTTTGCTTGACTGGCTTTGCATGAGGCTTAAGTGGGATCTTCATAACTCCTAAATCTCCTACTATACCTTTCATTTCTGAAAACCTAGGGGGAAATAGCTCCTGATATTCATGAAGCAATTTTATCATTTTGTTGATTATTTATTCATTCCAATAGTTGCAAACTTCGGTTCCTCTTCTGATCCTAAATTTACCTTCTTTGTCTTTACTAGCTTTGTTATATCTGATATCTCTAGATCGGGTCCATTTACTTTGTGGTGTCCTTTTGATTATTCTATTTCAATGTTGTGAGGATCTTCTTCTTCTTCTCTAATAAGGTTGTAGCATTCTAGTGCATGTTCTATTTGTGCAGCCCAATCAGGTTGCCGCCATGTCCTTGAAGCTGAATTCTCAAACATCTTATTCTTAACTATCTAAAGCTTTGAATCTATATATGGAAAATCATCTTCAAAGCTAAATATCAATATAAACCCATCAACCATATCTTCCCAGCTCTTAGTACCATGTCAAAGCTCTGTTTCTAATCACCAGTTCTGAGGAATTATCTCCAATGTACGAATGAACCCATGTACCCATTCTTGTTGTGGAATCTCCTTCCATGTTGTAGTACATAATCGGATATGCGCCTTGAGACTAGCTTCACCATTGTATTTCAACTCCATTTATGTGTTTATCTAACCAAATATTATCCACATCAGCCTTTGACATTCCTGTCAATCTCCTATATTCTTCTTATGTGTACCCCACCATCTAGCAGGAGTAGATTTTAGGGATATATCCAAAGCTAACAATCTTTGACTTTCTGGAACCTGTTCCTCATAATCATTAAGAAAAACATTGACATCACCTAAGCCATCATAATAAGGTAGGTTACATACCTCAGATGTCATGCAACAAATTGATTTAGTAACTCTTGCACAACGCCTTGTAGATACTTCATGTAGCTTGTTCTGCCAATTCTCCAATTCTTCTTCTGAGTCTGATGCACAAGAATTATCATGCTCCCAAGTCAACTTGCCATCAGCATTAGGGTTAACAACATCATGTTCATTTGTTTTCAGTTGATAGATATTATATATATGTATCAGTTGCACAATCCTCTTCTCTAACTGGCTATGTATACCTTGCTCGTTTTGATGGATCCAAGGGAACAATCACCCTCATTTTATTCCCTTCGAATATCATTTGTCTCTTCTTTAGATTAATTATATCCATGTTATCAAATTCCCAATCAAGTCCAAGCAATGTAGGATAGGGGTTACTGTCATCCACAATTTCTATTACTTCAAAGTCAGCAGTAGTGTGAACTCCTTCAATGTCCACCGTCAAACATGATAGTCTTCCTAAGGGGAAGATCTTCTATTGATTTGTCATCCTTAGCTGAATAGGTGACCATTGTAAATTTGGCTTACCCATTAACTCCCATGTCTTCTTTGTCACAATATTAGCTTCAAATCCCAGATCTAAAGTAACTTGATCCATCTCATAGTCTCTTATCTGCGCACTAAGCCTCATTTCTCTTCATGTTCTCTTCTACTAATGGAAAATGTTAACTACACGCAACTCACTTCACGGTATTTCTTTAGATGAACATGAATCTATCAATTCATAAAGTCCTTCTACAACCTTTAATCTCTTAATAACTTCATGCAAGTTTGTAGAAAATATTTAAAATATCTTTTTGGTTCCCTTACTCTTGATCTTGGGTCAAAGCTTGTTTCTGTGTCGAAGTTGATGCTATGTCACAGTTACTTTTCTGTTTCGGCTATGCACTAGATGTCGAAGCTCCAACATCCATAAAGCTTCACTTAGATTCCATAAACACTTCTTTTTCCTTCAGAATATCAAATACATGAGGCTTTTCAACAGTCTTTCTAACCCATGCAGTCTCAAATTCCTTCTTTTCATTTACTTTGTCATCATCGGTCGTAACTCCACTTCCAATAACTATATTGACTCGAGGATCATCGGTACTTCTTTTCGCAGTCATCATTTGGATATTTTGTGTTGGTTTTTGGTTTCTCTTTTCTTGCATTTTTTCCATAAGTACCGGACATTCTTTGATTACATGGTCAAAAGATTTACAATACTTACATGTCATAGTGGGATTCTAACAATGTCTTGCAAAGTGTCCTCGCTAGCTACAGTTATAGAAAATAATATGTCCACATCCTTGACCAACTTTGCCACCTCGACCTCTTCCTTGATAACCACCTCGAATGATATGCTTTCAATTATCCTCACGTCCATGTTCTTCTACTTGCATTCTATAAGTGTCACTAGCACACTCCATCATTAGTTCATAAGCTCGACAATGGTTCTCATCATGTCCTACCGATTTCCAGAACTTGTAATATAAGTTCCTAGGGGTCTACACATATTTTGTAAAAAATAACAATCGTCTGAATTATGTTTACCTGTAGTTTTGCATATCTCGCACCATAGGTTGGATCCAGCATTTAAAGGATTTGATGCTCCACTAGCCATGTAATTTCTGAAGAGAGGCCATTGTTCTTTAGAGTGGCCTTCTGATTTTCACTTCATACACCACACTTCTTCTCTAACTTCTTTGATTTCTTCATATCTTGTAACTGCAGAGTCAAATTTTCCAGTTGTCTCTGAATCTGTTACATACCTGCATTGGTATCTCCTATAGGCGAAGCTTCTAATTTCATCGCTATCTCTAGAGCTTTGGCTTGAGTCTTTATCTTCTGTTGCACCAAAGGCAATCTGATATGTGGCAGCATCACCATTATGAACCATTCCTTATGTTGTTGCGGAGCTATGTCGAAGCTCACCTGATCCAATAATACCTTAAATCTCTGGTCAAATTCCCAAACATACTCAGTAGGCCTTTGTTTGATTTCTTTTAACTCTATGATACACTGTCATTTAGACTTTAGTTTCTTAAATTATTTTACCAACATTGTTTTAATGTCTACAAATGATTTGATCTGATTGCTTAAATACTTCATGTACCATGTCAACGCTCTATCTCGAAATGTCATGATGAGCTTCGCTTTCATTATATTTTCATCATGGACCAGCTTCGTTTCCCATACTGCTTCGCATAAAAACTAAAATTGTTATGGATCCCCCAATCCAATTCCTTTAAAAAGGGTAGCTTTAGATCATCGGCCATATTTGTTCTCGGAGGGAGAGGGGGAGGGGGATTCGTAAGGGGAGGGGATGGGGGTTGGGTTGGGGGCGGGGGGGGGGGGGAGGGGGTTGGGGTGGGGGAAGGGGACAGTGAAAACAAAAATTAGTGGGACTATTACTAGATTCCATCTTTGGTGAACTTTCAGGCTAGAAGGGTGAATACTGCGGGGTTACTTCAGGGTTCTCCAAAAGGCTTTCTTCACTTTTAGATTCACTTAAAAGACGGCTATAGTCATTTTCTATGAAATTTTTCGAATCTTGGCCACGAGATCTCTTTCTAGTGTCTATTCTATATATTTTTCCACTTCACGTTGTTCCATTCTCTTCTTAAGATCTTCTCCCAAACATAAGTAAACTAATAATCTGGCTGCATTTGTAAAACTCCCTTTTCACACAAAAGCATCTTAATCCAAAGTTTCAAAGATCTCAAGTACTTACCTCGTAGTCCTTTAAAAAATTATCCTTCTACTTTATTATAGGACACATTCAAGTCTACTACAAACTCAATAATGAATCCTCCCAAGATGCTATCAATCTAGAAATCAACAACTCTTGAAATCATATTGTCGATGTATGTGTTCAAGGGTCCACTCCTTAGGTTCGTCTCCTTTAAATCAATATTTTCTTTCGGACAACCTTGATATCCACTCATACAGCTCAACATGAAACGAACCGAAGAAAATTTCGTATTGATCTTTGAAAATATACTTCTATAACCACCTTTCAGATGACAGACAAGGGCTTCTATTCTCCTGATCTATAAATTCTTGTTCATTTTTTTCAATCCAATCTTGAATTTATTTCTTCGACGAATGCCACATATACATATCCCTTAAATAGATCCTGATCCCAACTACGAAACCATTTGTTGGCTTTAAGTTAGGTTGTCCCAGGTTCGAATATTTTACTATGCACCAACAAAACCCCCAATCACTAGCCCTTTTAGCAATGACCTATAAGCAGATCGCAGTCTCACCCGAAGTGACTATGGGAGGATGCAGAACTAAGTTTCGGCAGCCTTGAGGGATGATTTGATGTGGTATTTTTGTGTTTTCTTGTACTTAACATTCATAAGTTGCTTCAAATTTATACATTACTTCACCACAGTGCATTCATCACTTAAAACATACATATAAACCCTTAACCATTACTTCATTGTAATAAAATGCAATTGTAGTAAAATTGTTATGCCACAACAGATAATAAGCAAGGATACACATGAAGACGCATATTTTATTGTGGTTCATCCCAATGTTTAACTACATCCACAAGAATTGTGGCTTATAATAGATCATTTGTACAACAAACATTTCTTAGCCTGCACACTCAGTTGCAAACAGTCTGTGCACTCAGTTGTGGACTTAGGTCTCTACGCACCCAGCTGCAAAGCCTCGCCTTCCTTCCAAAGTATAAATCAAAGAAATAAAACCATAACACCTATCTGGATCATAAGATGGTTCTTCTCTTTATTATTTGACCCTATTATATACTATTACATTGAGGCTCCATCCTTACAATACCATGGTCCACATACTACGGTATCCACAAAACAAGTAGCTAAAACCATTACATTTTACAAAATAATATTATTTTACAAAACAGGAGGGGCTTCGACCCGCTCTGAAGCCCATATACCACGCAGTATGTCTATTGCATGGTCCTTTTTGGTGCTTCACTACTCCATTGTGTAGTCCACTTTGCACTCCCCTGCATCTGTTACTTCACACTCTGCTCCCAAAAAGGCGGAGTCTTCATCAAAATCTAGGCCAAGTTGGGTTGCGCCCAACACACTTCTCACAAACATTTGCATAAAACTTGCCATTTTCTTGTTACTTCAAACCTTCAAACATGTTAATGGATTTTGTAGGTAGGAAGATTTTATTGGCCTTAGAAAGTGGCCATAATGATCATAATTAGTCCATAGGAAGGATAATATATCTAGAAAAGTTGAAGTAACTAGGCTGTAATGGGTTCAACCAAGTTACATAGATTGTTTTAGGTTGAGAATTCTAGTTGGTGTTGTCAGAATGATCAACATGTATTTCACCAAGATAGATGAATCTCTAACAATTAATCAAAACCATCATTTAATCTAGGTTGTCTCAGAATTTGGCAAGGAATTTGGTTATATCTCCAATTGAGTTGGATGTTTCTACTCCCTTCTTGATCCAATATATGCAAAATAATGTATATCTATCTCATAACATCAACTAACAATCATCATTTATGTTTTACTCTCCCATCTTGTTTGCAGTTGGGTTCTACTTTTATGTAAAAATATCAAAATTTCAAAGTGGCTATGCCTCTAGAGGGGATCAATGGTCAAGAAAACCCCCCCCCCCCCCCCCCAAAAAAAAACATGGTTGACAGTTGAAGAAGGGTGGGATGGGCCTCAATATTTAATTATGTTGGTTTTCTCCCATGCAATGTGGAAATCAATGTATGGATTTGGGCCACCCTAAGTGGCATTCCAAAAACATCAAGTGACCCTTCTTGAAACCGTTGAGTGGTCCATATAATTTGCATTTGCAAAAAAATAACAAATAAAAATTGTTTTTATGTGGAGAAAAATGTCAAAAACCAGACTAATAGCTTAGTCATGAATCCAATCTTATACCCAATTACTCACACAACAACCTGCAATGGATAACATTGTGCATGTTGACAAAACACTTAAAGGTTGACGTATATAAAATGAGGCATGCCTCATCTCATAATCCATGTGGTATTATTCCCAATTGGAAGATGATAAAAGGAACAACATCAAATTCCTAGAGATGTCTCCAACACCTTCATTTTATGGGTAATGAAATAACTCATCCAACACCAATGCCTTCCAAATGGGGGATCTTGAAGGATTTACCCTTCTCCAATACCTATCATTATCAATACAATTTGATGATCTAAGATTTGTTGATCTTCAACTAGAGGATGAGAGGATAATTCAATACATGATAAAGATGCAGATACTCTCCTTTTGGAATTTTTGTTATGATGGATGCCTTCATCTTCCAAACAACGTGGAAGTTGTGGAATGCCCTAAAATAGTACATCTTTCTAAATGTGTGGCTCCTAAATCTATTTTTTGGCTTCAAAATCTCATGGAGTTAACATTGAAAGAGTTGGTAAATATCTTCATTGCATATCTTAGATGATTAGAAAGATTCCTAATATGAGAAAGCTACACTTTAAGGGCAATGATAATCGTCATTTCATTGAATTTCCAAATGATTTTGGGGAAGTTGGGGCATTTCTCAGAATGGAAGAAATGATCATAGGTTGATTTGTGTATTTTAAAAGCATTCCATCATTCCATAAGGATGCAATGTCGAAATTGAAGTGTATGAGAAAGGGCTTATTGTAATAGAACAGGTGGCAACAAAGAAGTTTATGAGAAGATAGATAAGATCCCTATATTTTGAGGAAGTAAACATCAAACCACATCAAATGTCATATAATCCTAGAACATGGGGATTTTTTTCTATTTTAAGAATTGGTGCCAGAAGTGAAGGCACAATTTCATTATCGAAAGATCATGAATTTTATTGTATTTTTTCCTATGGAAAATATTTTAGAATTAGTCATAACATATTATATTTTTATCCATTTGCAGTTTGTACTTGGTTATGTGTTAATTTATTTTGTATAATTCATAGTCTTTGCATCTATATGATAGCTTGATGTTATATGAATTTCTCTTTGAGAGGCTAAAGTTGAGTATCAATTTTCCCTTAGGTTAATTGAAACATCTCAATAAATAAAGAAATTTATGCTAGATTAAATTTTTTCCTATAACACATTGATGCAGGAGCATCCGAGCACCCTTCATTAAAATCGGAATCCAAAATTGTGAAAGGGGAAACGTGGACAATCATTGTAAACCGGGGCAAATATTGTTCAAACACGGCTAAATTGATGGAATTGATAAGGCTTGATTTAATGTAATTATCTGCCATAGATAGATTTAGGGGATTTGATTGAGTGATTGTGGGAGAAACTCATGAATCATAAACGATCCCTCCCTTTGTAATTTCCTATATAAAGATAGTTTGTGTTGTGTGAAATAGGAAAAAAAGAGTACGCAATATAGCAGCAGGGCAATTTGTGAGTTAAGGCCGAGAGGCCTTAGCCTGTAATCGAGTTCTATATATAAATGAAATATACGTGTTATTATACATCTGCGTGTTATTTGTATTTTGTGTGTTTGTGTCTTTATATATATGTTCTTTCTGTAAGATTGATAAATATGCGTGTACGAGTGTAAAGGACGAAGTTCCTATGAACTTTGCCTTAGATAAAGTATGGTAGAGATAAAGTGTGTGTAATGTGAATTCCATTGATAAACAAAAGAGAGAGTCATTGGATAGAGAATAGATCAATGGAGGAAAGGTGTTCAATCAGAATTGGAGTCGATTAAACAGCATAGCGGAAACCGTCAGATCGGCCAGATCGACGGACATTAAGCGCTAACCCTTTATTAAGCCAAGTTCCTTTAAGTTTTGATTTAAGCACGTGGGTGGTATTCGGCCAGTGGTAAGCAGTTTCTCGCACGGCCTAAAGGTGGGAAGATGTATTTCTGAATTCCACTCGATTAACCTTACGGTTGACACGTAGCACTGGAAAACAAATTTTCTCGCGTGCTTTCGGATTATTAATCGTCATGCTAGTCAAAGCGCGATATTGTACGACATCCATCGGATCGAGCGAGGTCACGTCGACGGTGAAGATTGTCCGACCTAGTTGACGAGCAAACGACGCGACAACCGTCTGATGGAAGAAGATCTATAGTGATCGCGTGGTAAACTTGCAAGCAAGTTATCTCGGCCAACGGGCCCGATGAAATCATTAAAAAGAGTTATAGTTCCAAAGGATCGGACCGTCTGTTGAATCGGTGATCAAATGATTATTGCACATGAACCATGTGCGTGGGTTAACGAATCTATCGAACCCGATATCTTATTAAGGAGGACTAAATTTTATTTGGGTTTTGAGCATAAACCTCAAAGAAGGAACAATAGTGATTGGTCGGGTTTTTGTGAAGTACGCCAATTATAATGCTTCCGATATATATACGTGAGCCCATAACCCACAGGTCCATGTAAGTAAAATGTAAAGATGCAGCTTTGTTGCGTAAAAGCAGCTTAGCTGTCATCATTTTTGGTATCAGAGCAGGGAAAATATTTCCTGCGAGAGATAATTTTCGTGCAGTAGGAGGTACAATTATGTTGAAGATTGGAGAGTTTTTGGTCTTATATTGTCGTACAGGAAGCGGTAGAAGAAATGAGAATATTGTAACAACCTAGAGCAAGGAGTGCTCATATGGTTCCAAAGAAGAGAGAACCAGAGAGATGCCAAAAGATTGAGCTCAGAGGAGAGAAGCTTAGTGAGGCATGTGTAGCAAGGAGGCTTGTTACTGCAAAGGTTTTGTTGCAACTCACAGAAAGATCATAAAGGTAATTCCACAGAGGATGTGGGTAGAATTGCTAAGGGATGGAGAAAGCATATGACCAGGAGGTCATAAAAATTTTGTACCTCGGGAGTCTGATGCAGGAGCATCCGAGCACCCTTCTTTAAAATTGGAATCCAAAACTGTGAAAGGGGAAACGTGGACAATCATTGTAAACTGGGGCAAATTCTGTTCAAACAAGGCTAAATTGATGGAATTGATAAGGCTTGATTTAATGTAATTATCTACTGTAGAGAGATTTAGGGGATTTGATTGAGCGATTGTGGGAGAAACCCATGAATCGTAAACAATCCCTCCCTTTGTAATTTCCTATATAAAGAGAGTTTGTGTTGTGTGAAATAGGAAAAAAAAGAGTACACAATGTAGCCACAGGGCAATTTGTGAGTTAAGGCTGAGAGGCCTTAGCCTATAATCGAGTTCTGTATATAAATGAAATATATGTGTTATTATACATATGTGTGTTATTTGTATTTTGTGTGTCTGTGTCTTTATACATATGTTCTTTCTGTAATATTGATAAATATGCATGTACGAGTGTAAAGGACGAAGTTCCTATGAACTTCAGCTTAGATAAAGTATGGTAGAGATAAAGTGTGTGTAATGTGAATTCCATCGATAAATAAAAGAGAGAGTCATTGGATAGAGAATAGATCAATGGAGGAGAGGTGTTTAATCGGAACTGGAGTCGATTGAACAGCACAGTGGAAACCATCAGATCAGCCAGATCAACAAACATTAAGCACTAACCCTTTATTAAGATGAGTTCCTTTAAGTTTTGATTTAAGCATGTGGGTGGTATTCAGCCAATGGTAAGCAGTTTCTCACGCGGCCTAAAGGTGGGAAGCTGTATTTCTAAATTCTATGTGATTAACCTTAGCGGTTGACACGTAGCACTGGAAAAAAACTTTTCTCGTTTTCTTTCGGAATATTAATCATCGTGCTAGTTAGAGCATGAGATTGCACTACATCTGTTGGATCGAGCAGGGTCACGTCGACGGTGAAGATTGTCTGGCCTAATTGACAAGCGGATGATGCGACAACCGTCTCATGGAAGAAGATCTACGGTGATCACATGGAAAACTTGCAAGCAAGTTATCTCGGCCAGCGGACCCAATGAACTCATTAAAAAGAGTTTACAGTTCCGAAGGATCAAACCGTCTGTTGAATGGGTGATCGGATGATGATCGCACATGAACCATGTGCATGGGTTAAAAGATCTGTCGGACCCGATATGTTATTGAGGACTAAATTTTATTTTAGTTCGAGCATAAACCTCAAAGAAGGACCAACGGTGATTGGTCAGGTTTTGTGTGAAGTCTACCAATTATAATGCTTCTGATATATGTGTGGGTCCATAACCCACAGGTCCACGCAAGTAAAATGTAAAGATGCCGCTTTGCTGCGTAAAAGCGGCTTAGCTGTCATCACACATCTTCTTCGTCAAATTTCTTTCTAAGTGTTTCATATAATTTCTATCTATTGAAGTGT
This sequence comes from Pinus taeda, assembly GCA_000404065.3. Lineage (NCBI taxonomy): Eukaryota > Viridiplantae > Streptophyta > Pinopsida > Pinales > Pinaceae > Pinus > Pinus taeda. The sequence continues at coordinate 28,585 of APFE030661726.1, read as the reverse complement.
ATGAAAAATGGAATATTTTTCCATTATGTTTTCCTCATTGAGAAATTTGAGCATTAATTTGATGTTTTAGATCTTTCCATTCATATTTATCAGTATGCAACCAATCCCTTTAAGTATAAATACATGTATGTTTTGGTTAAAAAGTAGTTTGTTGACCAATTTATTGAAACCCATTGTCCCACAGTTCAGACTGTAAAATACAATCTCCATAGTTTAGTGCCTTGGTATGATTATGACTCCATTACCTAATTGATAGGCTTATGATCTAGGATATCTATAGAACTTAATCCCAATCTGCTACCAACCCTCCTCAAACCCTTCGTCTCATTCTTTCATTATTTTAGATCTTTATTTTTGTGTTCAATAAGCTATTGTTTAGTGAAAATGGATAATGGGCTTCATTTCAATTATTGAGGGAGCCCCCTTCCGACTCAAGAACCAGCTTAAGGTCAAAAGTTAGTTTGTAGATGCCTTGGCATAGTTCATGGATAACCGGGAATAATCTCAATGAACAATATCATGCATAAGCACAACACAAAAAATTGACAAATCCAAGAACCTAAGAAGATATTAACCCTCATAGTGTATATTTCAATTTTTCAAATATATTTTAGTAGATTTTTTGTGATGAAATATCTGGTGCAATATCCACAACAATTTACATATCAATATTATGGTATATTGGACTTTATTATGTTTATGTATTAACTTTTATTTTCAATATTAGTAAGTACCAAGTTCAAATTATATTAATATCTATGATTAAAATTTTATATTTCTCAAATAACTATAATATTGAAATCACTAATTTAATTTTTGTTAATAACTATATGAATATATTTAACAAAATAATGAAACTTTAATATTCATTGTGAGGACCCATTTTGGTCCTAAAACTATAACAAACTTCCATAAATTCACAAAATAAAATAAAAACAACATATTTAACATCTCAAGAAATATTTTTCATAACATATTAAAAGTGTGTAAAAGAAATTTGATTTTGGACAATTTACATAACTTAAACAACAAAAACAAGAATACTTAGTTACAGTGGCTTGGTGATGGTGCTCTTGTTGGGACTACCCAATTGAAAATGTCGCCTTGCCAACTAGGAGAGTCAATCCAACTTCCCAACCTAGGTAACCTACACAATTTCCATAGTCCTCTGAGCCAAAGTCTAAAACGCAGTCGTAGCCTATCTGAGATCCTTGTGCCAACACCCATCTAGTGTACAACACCAAAATCCACCTCGTAGTGACAACCAAATCTCTCAAAACAAAATCAATCCCAAAGTTCCTAAACCAAAATCCTCCCAAGTTTCCCCCAAAGTTCCTCTATAAGAATAATAATCCTCTCTCCCAAGCATCCTGCAACTACCCCACCCCCGAAGTCAATGCCACTAACCCCACCATTAGTATGGAAAACCTCCATTCTTTTTCTCGAAGCACTCCAACCCATTCTTTTATCCTTGAATTAATTCAAAGGGATAAGACCTTGTCCGGCCAACAAATAAAATAATAATTCAATAATAGTAAAAAGATTAGTAATAAAATAATAATATTTACTTGTATGGTTAATAATAATAATATGTTAATTAATAATCATGATTAAGGGTTACTTAATTAATTAAGCACTAATCAAGCTTAACTATTAATCAAGCTTAATGCAAATCATAAGATACTAATGTACCCATGTGAGATATGGATATGTAGCTAGCATACACATACCTCGTACATGTACTGATAATTCTTATAAGAATCAATCATAGAAGTCAATCACTTAGCAGGTACATTAATAACCTAATATAAGCTAATAGGAATAGGAAGTGGGTATTACATACACCCCTCCTTTGGAAAATTTTGTCCTAAAGTTAGAGTTAAGAGGATACAATAGTCAAGATGCAATATGACAATAAGGCGTAACAAAATAGGGAGAAGGATGTAGTAACCAAACTTAAGTAAATTAAGCAAGGATATTAATTCTCATCTAGATTCCCCAACTAACTGATAATCTCATATCCTCCCTAACCTACTTCCTCTCCCATCTTATTTGTTCCCTGCTACAATATACCACGGCATCAGTTATACCAATCTAATAACTGGTAGAACCAAAATGGTGGAAGGTCAACTGTAGCAACCTAACTTCCCTAACAAGCAATTGGAAATCCTCATCACACGTATAGGGGAGTGTGTCCATCACTACCCTCCCACAATTCTAGGTTTGAAGGTTACATGGTGGGAAATGCCCCTACCCCTCCATAAGGACTAAGGTCAACACCCTATCACATACCACACTACGACATTATTTTGAATGATTTTCATCGAATCATTCAATGAGACGTTCATGTCACCTGCAGTCTGCACCTTACCCTGTGTCATAATAGTGCAAATCAAGTAAATATAAAATATAATATAATAGTGTACATCATACCATTCCTCATTGGATGTCTCAACATCCACCAGTCACTGACATGGATCCCTAGCTATCACATAGCCCCCATCCAATCTATAGGTTAGTTCTCATCCATGCATATACATAACAACTATACACACACACGCATGATCCTAGTCATTATATTATTAAATCCAGTATCCACATACCAAAATATCTTAATTAACATCAACATGTTTTAAGTAAACCATACATAATATAAATCATACATTAAACATTTTAATCAACATAAACATAATTCATCGAGTGTTTTATATAAATAAGTTTATTTTTCCAATTTGAAATGCATCAATATTACATAGCATTCATAAAGAAAAAATCATGAAAACACATGTAGGGCCCCAGTATAAGTAGTCATCTATGTTAAAATGGACATCACATATGGTCAAATAGCGAGGGGTAGTCTCAACGTATAGTATATGCATCCTCCCAAGTACCAAACCCCGGGTTATACTTGTCCCATTGGACCTTAACCTAGTCCACCAAAAGACACCTCAGCTATCAAACTCTACGGGATTTCAATATGCATATTGATTCAACCATAATTATTCCCACATTCTAAACCTATAATTCCCTCCAATCAACTTTGTGAGACTCAGTAGAAACATAATTTTGTAGAACATGTACATGAAAAACATCATGAGTTTTATGTAAGTGGCATGATAGTACAAGATGATAGGAAACTAGTTCAATTTTATATTTCATCCTAAAAGGTCCTATAAATCAAGGTGACAAGCTCGTCCCTTTCCCGAACTAAATGGTTCTCTTGTTGGGTTGGATACTAATAAAAACTTTCTCTCCCACTTCTTAACTTCAATCTATCCTATGTGCATTGGCCTAAATATTTTGTCTATCGTATTCTTCCTTTAACCTTTGTCGGATATTCTTTACCTAGCTTGATAAGGAAGCATCCTAATTGAACTACGGTAACTATTATTGTAGCCAAACTCTACCAATGGTAGGTACCTTTCCCACTAAGTCTAGTTATCCATAGCATACATTCTAAACATGGCTTCCATAACTTGAATTACTCTTTCAATATGCCCATCTATTTTTGGATAATATGCAATGCTCAAGTGCAACTAAGTCCCCAACACTATCTACAAACGTATCCAAAAACTAGATGTAAAGCAAGGGTCTCTATCTGAAATGATCTTTATGGGTAACCCATGAAGTCGGTTAACTTCACTTATAAACACTCATGTTAGGTCAATGACATCGTAAATGTCTCTCACTAGGATGAAATGGGAACTTTTGGTCAACTTATTGATTATGACCAATATGGTGTTGTTCCTTTATGACATGAGTGGAAAACCCACAAGGAAATCCATTTAAATGTCCTCCCATTTAGACATAGATTTGTTATGCGCTTGTAGGAGTCATGTTGGGTGGTGATGGTTAGCCCTCACTTGTTAACATTCACAACAAACTAGACCATGTCATGCTTCATGTCTGCATACATCTTCTTCGTGCTAGAATGTGCATAGTAAAGTGATTTATGTGAATCCTCAAGGATGGTTCTTTTTATACTCTCTTCCAATAGGATGTGTATTCTTCCTTGATATCTCAATAGTCCATTTGATTTAAGGATATAGCTCTCAACCTTTGGTCCTATCTGCTTCCCACTCTAGAAGACTGATGTAACCTTTAAATACCGAATATCTTCAAAGAGTTTTTCTAACACAAACTCCTTCAAGTTTACCCTCAAGGATACTAGGGAGAAGTTTTGTGCTCTTTCGCTTAGCGCATCAACTACCGCGTTCTCTTTTTATTTGATGTACAAAATCCTAAAATCGCACTCACTCATGAATTAACTCCATCACCTTTGTCTAGCATTCAGGTCCCTTTGAGTGAAGAAATGCTTTAGTTCTCTTGATCATTCTTCATATCAAAGCTCCTCCTAATAAGGTAGTCTCTCAAAAGTTTCAAAGGTAGCATCACAACTACTAATTATAAGTCATGGGTCGCATACAAATCTTCATGTTTCTTTAACTCCCTAAATGAATAAGTTATTATTACCCCTTCTTCCATTGACATAGCTCCTAATCCTTTCTTTGAAGCATCCATACAAATTGTGAAGTCCTTCTCCATGCTAGACATTCGAAGGATTGGTGTAATGTGGTGATGGGTTTCATAATATTCAAAAACCCTTCCACAAATCTCCAATAATACCCCGCTAACACCATGAAGCTACACACCTCATGAGCATTTTTCGGCACCAACCAATCCATTATGGCCCAAGGTAATTGTGATATCCCTTGGCTTGATAAATTATGTAAATAAATGTGCATATTTGTATTATGGTTTAAGTATGTTAGTCTGAAAAACATTCGAAATTTTAATTATCAGTAGATTATTACTGATAATAACTAACTATTAAGTTGTAATTAAAATGTTTTATTTTTGTAAATAAATAAAAATCTGGAAAATTAGTTTTTGGAGTACAAATGGCTAAAAGAGATGAGGTTGCAAATTATGGTGGAGTATTATTACCCATCAATAAGTCTTAGGCATCTATTATGGATGATTAGATTTAATTGATGAATTATGATATTGGCTTGTTAATTGTTTCCTAGAAGACATGGAGTTTTCCTCAAGAGTGGGAAACAAGAGCTCATTAATGAGCAGATAACCACCTGCCACCTATTGGTGAGATGGAGGTAATTATTAACCACTAAAAGAGTAGTAGATGGGGGGAATAAAATTATTTTGTCCCTTGCTTTTGTCTTGTTCTAAGAGTAGAAGAGATTGAAGAGAAGCAAGAATTAGAAGACAGAAAGAAAATTGCATATCTGGTATGCTCTGGGGGACACTAGTTGTTTTGTTGTGTCAAGGTTGGGAGGAGCCAAGTACTTGAATATTAATTTTCCAAATAAGGAATCAAGTTGGTATCTTTATCTACAACATGTGTTTGTTTGCTCAAGTAAAAGAAAATGTTTAAGTTTATTTTAAAAATTATTTTACTATATAGTGAAAAGAGAAAATGGTATGGAAATGAATTGTATTCATAAATTTAGAGTAGAGAATAGAGAAATGAGAATATCATTTATAAATTTTGTAGTTTACATAAATAGAATATTCATGTAAACATATTTGTATATAGATATATTTCTGTTATTTTCATTTGAGCATTAGTGGAAACAAAGGAGAATAATCATTTTTGAGTTAAAGCTCATTTTTTGTGAATTACAAGAATGGCATTAGTAAACAAATAAGATGTTTAAGTAGAAGAAATAAGGTTGGAATAGTATCTTATTATTAGTGGTAATATATATATATATATACATTATATATATATATATATATATATAATATATATAATATATAATCAGTTTAAAATAAAAGTTAAACAGCTAACAACTTCGTGGATAGACTATACCCAGAAAACAAAGAAATCACTGTTTTTATGTACCCTCCTTTTATAGCTAAGTGGGATATTAGTAGTTACTAAATTTAGCAGGTAAAGAAAAGAATCTCCCATTCAGAAGACCTAACAAAACGATAATAAAGTTATAAATGGAATAATATATATCTATATATATATATATATAGATATAATTCATTCCAAGTATTAGTTAATACACTAAAAATGAAAAACTTAAGTACACAATAAATGAAGTAAGTTATAGTTATAATTTGTTAATCATTCAAACAAAACTGAGTCAAAGACTCATGTACAATGCAACATGCTATATTGAAGGGTTGCTAGAAAACCCTCAAAAGAAAGGAAAACAAAGGTCCGTGTACAGTAGATACTTGAACTGGTGACGGAAAATAAACTCCATATGAGTTGAGGATGACCAATACTTTAGAATCATCAAAGGAAAGTTTACCTTGCAATAAACGAGTAATAATACCTTGAGTGAAGCAATATAAAAATTTAATTCATTAATAGTAATTTGAATAGGGGATTGCTAGCACAAAAAGATATGGATGATACAAAGATAAAATTTAAAATAAAAATAAAAAATTACTTGTGATTCGGGTATTCCCTCCACCTACACAGAAACAACAAAAAATCTATGAAATGAATGAGGAAAATAAAAGAACATAATTCGTGCAAAATATTATAGCCACATTACCAATAATTTAAAAATGCCTTTGTTATTTTGAGAAGTGGAGTATTATTTTAAATAACAAACACAGAGTTATAAACTAAACTGGAAATATTACCCAATTTATGTGTATAGAAAGCCAAACTTTTAAAATAGACAGAAAATCCTACAAGGAAACATGAGTCGAATGTACAATTTTTCACAGCGTATTGTCTCTACCTTGTTAAACTCGATAGTTATAAATCTAGGCAAATAAAGTATGAAGGAAATTGCGAGAGAAAACAACAATAATAAAGAGATATCAACAGTAGCTTCTATATAAAATTAATATTACTCAGAAGTATAATAAACACTGGAATAAAATCCTCGTTATTATTTGGCACATAGCTTTGAAAGAAAAACCCCAAAATATAACAAGCAACTACAGTTTCGTTCTTTAAGACAAACATCAGACAATAACCCAGTTAGGGTATGAAAGAAAACTAGAAAATAAAGTCTGGGAGTATCAAAACCCTTTCACAATCCTTTCTTGTCAACCTAATTCGAAAACAGTATAACTGAAATATACTGGACAGAGGAGTGGCTTCATACATCCATCCATTACCATACCAAAATTTGTATTGAAAAAATAACCAAGAAGATTAAAGGATGAGATAGAAAATATCGAGAAATAGTTTACCTGAAGTCAACGACGTCCAAAACGAGGGAAATTTGAAGGTAATGTAAGCTTTTGAGCCGGATTTCCATTTCTACAAAAGAGAAAATGTTGCCTCTACTAAAATCACGAGTGGTTGTAAAGAGATAAACAAAAATATCAAATTAGAAGAGTTATTGTTAGCAGACATAAAGAAATCTATACTTTAGATAGGCAAGGTTATGAATCATTTTTGTACCTTCTGTTTTAAAGAAAATATGATGACCTTCTAGAGAAAATGTCCCATGACCTATCATAAAAAAAACAATCAACAACTTGAGTCTATCAAGCTGTTGAAATCCGAGACAGAGAAGGAACCTTGTTATCATATGCACAATTTTGGAAGGAAAACACCACAGCTTAATTAGTGACAAATGTGAAATAAAAACCTCAATCTAGAAACTTGAATTGATAATAATAATAAAAAGTAAATCCTTCAAGCTGTTGAAATCCGAGACAGAGAAGGAACCTTGTTATCATATGCACAATTTTGGAAGGAAAACACCACAGCTTAATTAGTGACAAATGTGAAATAAAAACCTCAATCTAGAAACTTGAATTGATAATAATAATAAAAAGTAAATCCTTCAAGCTGTTGAAATCCGAGACAGAGAAGGAACCTTGTTATCATATGCACAATTTTGGAAGGAAAACACCACAGCTTAATTAGTGACAAATGTGAAATAAAAACCTCAATCTAGAAACTTGAATTGATAATAATAATAAAAAGTAAATCCTTCAAGCTGTTGAAATCCGAGACAGAGAAGGAACCTTGTTATCATATGCACAATTTTGGAAGGAAAACACCACAGCTTAATTAGTGACAAATGTGAAATAAAAACCTCAATCTAGAAACTTGAATTGATAATAATAATAAAAAGTAAATCCTTCATTACCTTTAATGTTGAAAACTAAACTCGAGAGCAGTTATGGAAATCAACAGGCCAATGTCAAGGTCAATTTGGAATTGAATTCAATAACCCTCAAAAGAGGAATAAAGAAAAACTATTATAAAAACCCTAGTTCAGTAACAACGAAGTCGCATAACCGACGAACATAGTCACAAATATTCAATGAGGGTTTGGTAAGTGGGGTAGTCATCAAAATTTCTCAAACCCTAGTTTTTTTATCCATCGAAGATCTTACGCAAACAAATCCCAACCGTCAAATGGGTACGTCAATAGTACTATAGGTGGTAACGTAATGTTATGCCACATATTAACGCACAGAAGCCTCGAAGGTTCTCGAATAGAATCATTAACAACTTGGTTAACCATACAATGAATTAAAACTATGATATCCCACATCTATAAAACAAATCCACTGTGTAAACATATATTAAGTTAACAATTGTTTTGCAAATGGGATGACATATGGTGTCGATGGTTGTGTGATTGGAAGCGAGATATATTTATGAATCATTGATATCAATGGTGTCAGTGTTAACACTAAACCATAGTAATTATGATAAACAAAAATAATTATAGACTCATACCTTAAATAAGGATGGTTCTAATCACCATATTTTGGATAGTAATGGGCTTGATATATAGTCATTATCATGTGATAAACTATGAGGTGTTTAAGGTTTTCCCCATGAAATCTATTAAATTAATAAATGAAAGGATAGATAAATCTATCCTTAGTCATTATCATGTGATAAACTATGAGGTTTGTAAGGTTTTCCCCATGAAATCTATTAAATTAATAAATGAAAGGATAGATAAATCTATGGGGAAAATAAAGAGATAGTACATATCATTAATAGTCCAAAGCATATAAAAAATGTGTTGAGATTAAAAGCTCAAGTAAAAGCCATAGACTAATTATTGTAATGAGGGATGAGGTATAATAGAAGGAAATATCACAAAAGTTTATGTTCATGTAGATACGACCTAAAGAGAAAATAAATGTCAAAGTAAAATAGATTGAGACATGAACACTCGTACGTTTATAAACACATACACACACATGTGTGTGTGTGTGTGTGTGTGTGTGTGTGTGTGTGTGGGGGAGAGGTACATTACAAGTGGTGTGTGTGTGTGTGAGTGAGAGAGGGAGGTACATTACAAGTGGTATCAAATTTGTAGGTTTCAGCATTGGGCTTTATATGGGTCCTAAAAATAAAACAATTATATATGTCATGAACAAATTGTTAAAAATATTGTTAGGAGTTCAAAGTATGGCTAAAGAATTTAATGGATGGGGCTCCTGTTGAACTGGTAAATCCCCTCTGCGGACAGAGGCGACCCCACTAGCCCAACACGGGTCTAGCAACAATCACACAACGCTACACGCAGGCTCCTAATTGCATAAATCAGAGATTGATCATGATGGTCTACCTGGGATCCAACGCTAGTAGTTGTAGAAGAAACGCCGCTCCTGTTCCTTTGCTTTTGCTGGTCACAATCCCCACGCTCCTCGTGAATGGACACCTGCACACGCAAAGAATGATACAAACACAAGCGTAAAATCCAGTATATGCAATTATATATCGGTCAGAAAAGATATAACTCACATCATTATAAAGACACATGAGTGGAACCATAATGATAGTCGTCTATTAATGAGTAAAAACAGAGAAAGATACAACCAAGGTTCTGACGTTGAACCTTCTCTGACTGGGTGAGCAGCTAAATACGCCTTGCAAGACCTCTTCTCTCTCAATATTTTGGCAGCATAACCCCTCTATACTTCTCAATTCTCACTATCACTCCAGCATTATCTCAGCACTCACAATAGCTCTAGCAAAACTAGTTGGTTTAATGCAGGGGGACAGTCATTTATAGATGGAGGAGGAAGGAGTATGCATTGTATCAGGACACCTACTAAAGATTTAGCATTATCCCATAATAGCCACTGAACTTGGTTGTCATGGATAAAAAGATGACACTCGACCACTTCCATGAGATTTTTCCCTCAGAGAACTCCATGAACAAAGAGGAAAAAACATATGAGTGCGCGCTGGCTAAAAAACATAACCAAATTTAGGTGGCGCGGGCTTTGCTCTATGAAAGAGCGTCCATGGACACGCCCTCTTTTGAGGAACTGAGTCATTGGCGCGGGTAATACACTGTGGACCCGCGCTAATGGAAAGGGCACTTTTTAGGGCTAATCTGCAAAAGGTGTCTTCAGGGAATTTGAAGTTCATACTTAGGAGAATCCAATGCAAGTGTTTTTAAGTTGTGTCACTGGTCACAGGTCCATAAATTTGTCCTCCAATGTGCGAAAACAAGGGTAACAGGGACGGTGACCAACGGTGACAAATTACTGTGTAACAGATGCCCCCTAAAGCATGAAGCCCGAGAGAGAGAGAGAGGGGTGAAGTGCTTTACAAGAACATATATAGCTGCCGCTGAGAATCTGCATTGAGAGATACAGTTTGATAGTTCAAATACATGATATATGTGGCATGGTTGCAGCCATTCATAAAGAGTACATGATGATCAAGATCCGTAGTATGGACGCAGCCATCTGGTTAGGATCAATGAATTGACTCAGGTATGGTCGCAGCCATCCAGTGAAAGAGTCATGTATCAAAATCATGCCTGGATTACAACAGACACAATCTAGGGTCTTGCGCTCCACCTCAACCTGAACATAAGTACAAGTTCAAGCATGTGAAAATGTGAGCTGAATTCAAACATGCATGCACTTCGTTTGATTACCAGCCAATGATGAAAGCTGTTAACAGACGCGAGAGGTACCATCAATAATGACAATGGTCCTCAAGGTACTATAGGTACAATCTACGGCGTGTGAATGAATGAGCCGATGTCGAACACCCGTAGAGTTATCCGATCGGAGGCCAATGATGAAAACCTCGCGTCGAACACGAAGAACCTGCCATTGAGGCATGCATGCTCCAAGGTACTGGAAGGGAGTCTCTAGTCACTTTCCTGGATAATGAGCTGAAGTCGACAGGAAGTGATCTTTGTCGAAGGTGGGCCATAATGTTTCCCACATCATCGACACGAGACGGGAAGAGACAATGTTGTGAAATAAGATTTATGAACTATCAGACAGAGGTGGTTTCTTTCAGAGGTCAACTTTGCTTGAACATATCGGCGGCACGACAGTGGAGTTGGTAGTATTTGACATCAATGGATCAGAGGTCATGATGATCAGGTAATGAGCAGATGAGAGGTCAAATAGGATTACCCAAACCCACGGAGGCAAGTGAAAAACAAGATGAGATATCCCCACCCTGACACGAAAGCAGAGAAGTGCCATGTTCAAGAGTGACAGACTGTCGACACGACAATAATTACGGTTCCAAAATCTTCTTTTTCCCCCACCATTTCTGGCGAGTACCCCAATTATTTTTAACAAGATTGATGGGGATAACATATGCTTGTGGTATAAGTTCGACCTTCGGTCGAATCCAACCTAGTAAAAGTTTAACGAGCCCTAGGGAGGAGAAGCTCAAGTCTCGTCATAATGACGAGTCCAATGTCGTCAGGCTTTAACGAGTCCGACACAGGTAAAACTCGGCGTCTTTTTCATGTTTAGAGAGTTTGAAAAAGACACAGAAAAGAAAACTCCAGAGGTCCTTTTTCGTAAAGTTGTGTCTCTCGAGCCCGAAAAAGTATAAAATGATGCTCGAAATAACCACCCGACCATTACGATCGAGGAGTACTTTTCATAAGTAGTGATTTCGATCTGAAAAAGTAAAAAAACGATCAAAACCACATTGTTTCGTAACCATTAACGAGTTTGAAATGACAAAAACCCGGTAATCATTTTATGTTTTAACGGTCGACAAAAGAACTTAAAACGACCGCCCCTTAGTAACGTTTAACGAGCCAAGAGGAATAACTCGACAATCTTTTCCTCTTTAGACGGTCAGAAAAGAGCTAAAAGAAGACCTCCATTTTTATTCTCTTTAGCGAGTCAAAAAGGGAAAAAATACTCGGCAA
>APFE030661726.1:0-16443 GCA_000404065.3 Pinus taeda | reverse complement strand
TTCTTTTCCCCCACCATTTCTGGCGAGTACCCCAATTATTTTTAACAAGCTTGATGGGGATAGCATATGCTTGTGGTGCGTCATTTCGACAAAATCCGATGTCATCAAGTTTTAACGAGTTTGTCAAAGGAATAAATCGGCGTCTTTTCATGTTTAAAGAGTTTGAAAAGACAGCGGAAAAGGAAACTCCACGGGTGTGCTTTTCATAAGTAGTGATTTCGATCTGAAAAAGTAAAAAAACGATCAAAACCACATCGTTTCATAACCATTAACGAGTTTCAAACGACAAAAACCTGGTAATCTTTTTATGTTTTAACAGTCGACAAAAGAACTTAAAACGACCGCCCCTTAGTAACGTTTAACGAGCCAAGAGGAATAACTCGACAACCTTTTCCTCTTTAAACGGTCAGAAAAGAGCTAAAAGAAGACCTCCATTTTTATTCTCTTTAGCGAGTCAAAAAGGGAAAAAATACTCGGCAATCTTTTCATATTTTACGAGTCAGAAAAGAGCTTAAAGGTGACTCGGGTATGGGTTAATTTTTACACAAGCCTGAACCATGGAGAACTTTTCTTGGATTCGGTTTCATGTTTACACAAGCTTGAAACGAAAAACTATGCTTGTTATGAGTTCGCATGCCCCCAGCATAATGACACAAAACAAGGTACATGCCCCCCAAGCTTCATTGCATTCAACAAAGTGGATGGAATGAAGGTTCACTTTCGAGATCTTGGAAAGACTCGACTTGTATTTTACGAGATCTTAATCAAATGGCTCGATTTGGAAAGGGGGTTGTTTCATTTTTTAATGAGGTTGACACAGTAAAAGAACTATCCTCATAACCCTTGTTTCATTTTTTAACGAGCTTGACACAAGATCAGGAACTATGCTCGGATATAGGCCGTTTCATTATTTTAACGAGGTTGATACATTAACAAAACTATCCTCGGGATTCCTTGTTTCATTTTTTAGGGAGATTGACAGAGGGAAATGAAATATGATCCGCCCGATCTTCATCATAATGAACAGGAAGTCGGGGCTTCCGAGAGTGGCGCTCCCGGTGGGAGGGCAATGTCTTGGAAGTCGGAACCCAATGCCCCCAGAACACTATGCACGATGGCGGCATTGCTGGATATAGGCATGGGAGAGGTAGCCACATAGTTGACCTGCGGTGGGGCAGATACAACCGGTGGTGGAGAACCAGGAGGGGGTGACAACGGTGCAGGGGGCACTAGGGAACTAAAGAACGATAATTGATCGATAGTTACAATCCTTCCATCGTGTGGAAAGCAAACCACACGGAAAAGTGAAGAGACGAGGGCCCCCATAGAATAAACATAGTCACGACCAAGGAGAAGATGGAAATCTAAAGCGCCTTGGGTAACCAACACGTCTATATAGACGGTTTTACTTCCCAAAGTAATAGGGAACTTCGGGAGGACTCCTAGAGATGGACATGCTCCCCCGTCGAAAGCCAACAGAGTCTGCATGACCGGCCTGAGCTGCGGGGAACCGAGAGCTTGCCAAGTAGTGTACGACATAAGACTGACCGACGCGCCTTCATCCAAAACAGTGCCAGGTACGGTCGTATCATAGGCATGTACAGTAATCTGGAAAGGCACATGGGATGGAAGGCGGTAAGCGGTCAGGTGACTCCAATCAAAGGAGATGGCTGAACTGCTTGGTGGGGGAATCATATGATTGCCCCCTTGCTCGAACGGAACCGAAGAAAGACCCTCATATGCAGCTGGGAGAAGCGGGTCGTTTTCGGACGCAGGAGAATCTGATGAGACAAGAAGAACATGATCATGACATTCTTCCAGAACAGGGTGGTCAACGGGCAGTGAACCCGAGACGACACGCTTTCCGACCAATGGTTGGTCTGCAGCAGGCTGGGTAGAGCCAAGTTCATGAAGAGAAGGCTGGACAAGAGAGGAGTCTAAACCAAGCTTGTGGTCAGTAGGAGAATGATCTGCAGTGGCAGAGAGATGCTGATAGCCAGCGGGGAGTTGGGGTGAGGGAACCGCAAGACTTTCCAAAACAGCGGAGGCTTTATCCATGAGTGGACAAAGGTGAAGGGGATGATTGCCTTCACAAAATTTGCAGGGGAATCGAATCTTCCCTTTTCCCTTGCCATGACCAACTACGGAGGTAGCATTGCCTTGAGATTCAGTGGACGATGAAGGACGGGCCGGATCATGGGACCATACGTCTAAGACACTGGGAATGCCAGGACAATCACGAAGAAGATGGTCCCCCTTGCATAATCGACAAGGAAACTTAACCTTCCGTGGAGGAGTGGGAAGGAGTCTGACTTCTGATGTCCGTGATGGAGCAACATTTGTGCTGGTAGTCTCTGTTGTGTTTGTAGCGTCTCCCTTAGGAGACTTCTTCTTCTTCTTAGTCTTCTTCTTCTTCTTCTTAGCCACCTGGTTACTTGACTCGAGACTTTCACCAGGCGAAGTACAAGAAGGAGACGTAGAAGTAGGTGTCGAAGGGCAGAGGTCCACCTTAGGTTCAACTTGATGTTGTGCAGGTGGAGGGACTGATGGAGTATCAGCCGACATAGCAGGGACCACAGAGTTTGAAAATAACCAAACTGGCAACCCGACAGTTAACCCTGGAAGGGTTAATGTCGCCATATAAAGAGCACCAGTATTTTCAGGAGAAGGGAAACGACCAAGATTCCCATCAGGAGGGGAACTTGGGTTAGTGAACCCTGGAAAAGTTGCCATAGCAAAATGAAAACCTACTCAAGCTAGCACACACAAGATTTAACCAGGTTATGTGATCGTGGCCAAATAGATTTTAAGACACTTAACTTGACCTTTTCATTTTTAAAGAGTCGAGAAAAGGACGAGAAGATGACTCTAGTCTCCTTCGATTGTTTAATGAGCACAAAGTGACAAGCTGCTCACTTACACCTTTTCTTTTAGAGAGTCTGAAAAGGATCAAAAGTGACTACTCTGGAGAACTAGGTAAAAGGGTTTGCTAAACAATCCGTAAAACTGCTATATACACCTTGGCGATCAGAAGAACACCAAGGACTTCACGTACTGCAGTCAATCTTCCCGAATGTTGTGTTCAGTGCATTACGGCTTGTAGGGCGGCAGACTTAGCTTCCTATGGATCAAAGGCTGCAAGCCTACAGGGGTCTCCCAATATATACTCGACGGTACATGGGAGCACAATCCGTACTGGCACCTACCGTTTCACCGTGGAGAATCACCCAACCACTCAACGATAAACTACCAGGTTTAAAGACGCCGAACATGTCTCTAACCTAGACCTCTAGAATGTGAGCGTTATGTTTCAATGCGTTGTTAGGTTCATTGAATTCATTTTACGGTTTATCTTTGATTAAGTTTCAGTTTTCGGTCTTACCGTATGTGGTCTCTTGAAATTTCCTAAATGCAACTATATGCGAAAATTGTATCGTTTCGTTGAATGAATTCTAACTACAGAAGAGTTGAGATTTTCATACAAACAAAACAATCACAAAAATCCTAATGCAGCTAATAACAAGAAAGGAAAATCTTTTTCTTTTTCTTTTTTAAAAGCAAAAATTTTTTTGTTTTTTCTTTTCTTTAAAAATAGTAAGATGCAGTTAATAGATTTCAAGAGATATGCACAAAACAGATAATTCACTCAAAGGAATCTAGAACTAGATCTGAAACATGAAAAATGACGTACCAAAGCAAGGAAAACACCAATATCTTCAAGAACCATGTAATCTAAGTTCCAATGAAGTCAGGCAAGAAATAAACAAGCTAAAAGTGAGTTACTTGCAGCATATAATGCAAAACTTGTACAACCACCAGAGGAATGTGGAAAACAACCAATAAACCGACTGGATCAGCAAACCATAAATCCGACAGAAGGCTCGACATGCGAAGCCACGAAGGCTAAGATATAAAATCGATAGAAAAAGGCGAACAATTGAAGGATGAAAAGAACTATGCACAATTTACTTGAAAAGTGTGCAAATGTAATCTATGCACAAATGAGAATTCTAATTATGCATGTGTGATCTATGCAAGATAATTCTCAAACACAAGATGATTCTAATGTGATCTAAAAACCAGTCAAGTGCAAATCAAGAAAATTGGGTGGGATTTCCAAAGATCAAAAAATAGAAACACTCAAAGGCGATTAACACTCATACCCAATTTAGCCCCCCCCCCCGGCGAATGAGGGGGAAATTTTTTTTTGCAAAAACAAAAGCAAAAAGATGCAAAATTGTGAAGAGACTAAGACAAACCTTCAAGTAATGATCAAAGGAAATCAAATTAAGAATTTCTCAGAAGAGAGACTCTAAACGAGTCAGATAACAGTCCAACAAAATTCCAGGAGGTGTAAAAGATGCAAAAAGACACAGATCCAAGCTTAAAAGGCTGACAAACAAGGTAATTGAGAAAATTAACCAGTCTGGCGCGACTGTCAGACTGAAACTCGCATTATACAGAGATTGGCCCGGGTTGTCTTAGAGCAACAGGTGCCAACCAGCGCAACTGTCAGAATAAAAACCGCGCTAATCAAGATTGCCAGGCAAAAAAAACAAAACAGGAAGTTCCAGGCTTGGTTTACAGTATCTAGAAAGGCTAGCAAGCAAGAAACAGCAAGAACTTCAACCCAGAAAGCTATTCAAGCCAATAAACAAGAGAAAAATTGATATGCAAGGCAAGGTTGAAATTGTTCAATTTGTAAACTAAACCGGAGATTGACTGAAGTGGCGTTGATCTACTTCACTATTGCATGGCAATAGTGTTTCGAAGGCTATCTGGCCGCTCTTCAGGCTCCGTCTACAGTTTACCAAATCAAACAACACAAAAACAAACAACAAGCTCCTCCCCAGTGGAGTCGCCAAATTGTTGAACTGGTAAATCCCCTCTGCGGACAGAGGCGACCCCACTAGCCCAACACGGGTCTAGCAACAATCACACAACGCTACACGCAGGCTCCTAATTGCATAAATCAGAGATCGATCATGATGGTCTACCTGGGATCGTTGTAGAAGAAACGTCGCTCCCGTTCCTTTGCTTTGGCTGGTCACAATCCCCACGCTCCTCGTGAATGGACACCTGCACACGCAAAGAACGATACAAACACAAGCGTAAAATCCAGTATATGCAATTATATATCGGTCAGAAAAGATATAACTCAAATACCATTAAAAGACGCGTGAGTGGAACCATAATGATAGTCGTCTATTAATGAGTAAAAACAGAGAAAGATTACAACCAAAGGTTCTGACGTTGAACCTCCTCTGACTAGGCAAGCAGCTAAATACGCCTTGCAAAGTGACCTCTTATTTCTCAATATTTTGGTAGCATAACCCCTCTATACTTCTCAATTCTCACTATCACTCCAGCATTATCTCAGCACTCACAATAGCTCTAGCAAAACTAGTTGGTTTAATGCAGGGGGACAGTCATTTATAGATGGAGGAGGAAGGAGTATGCATTGTATCAGGACACCTACTAAAGATTTAGCATTATCCCATAATAGCCACTGAACTTGGTTGTCATGGATAAAAAGATGACACTCGACCACTTCCATGAGATTTTTCCCTCAGAGAACTCCATGAACAAAGAGGAAAAAACATATGAGTGCGCGCTGGCTAAAAAACATAACCAAATTTAGGTGGCGCGGGCTTTGCTCTATGACAGAGCGTCCATGGACGCGCCCTCTTTTGAGGAACTGAGTCATTGGCGCGGGTAATACACTGTGGACCCGCGCTAATGGAAAAAGGGCACTTTTTAGGGCTAATCTACAAAAGGTGTCTTCAGGGAATTTGAAGTTCATACTCAGGAGAATCCAATGCAAGTGTTTTTAAGTTGTGTCACTGGTCACAGGTCCATAAATGTGTCCTCTAATGTGCGAAAACAAAGGTAACAGGGACGGTGACCAACGGTGACAAATTACTGTGTAACAGCTCCATAGGATCACCAAGGGATGTTGAGGAACCTAATACTAAACTAGGAATGATGGGTGATTGAACTAATAATGCAGGAAGGCAAGAATCTGAATTACTACAAGTAATTTGAAGTTTAAAACTAGCATAGATGATATTAAGGCAAATCAAGAAAGGTTGTCCAAAGCCAAATAAGAACAGGAATAGATTAATGGCTACAAGTCGATGAAATTGGAAGAGAACAGAGTCAATAAAAAATATTCATAAGAAAATAGTTAGAAGTGAATCAAAATCGCATGAATTTGAAGAGAAAGAAGAACATAAATCTGAGAGTAGCACCTCCATAACTAAAAGGAAGAGGATCTCATCTTAGTTGCAAGGAGAAATTAAGAAAATTAGGCCTCCTAATTTTGATGGTGAATCTAAAGAAGGAGCATAGGCATGACTACTCAATATCTCCAAATATTTTGAAGTATGCAATTATCCAAGTAACCTGAAATCAAGATTGGAAAATTACCAATTGACTGGAAAGGCAGCTTTATGGTGGGAAGAAAATAAAGTTGTAAAAATGATTAGAAGCACAAATTTGACATGGAAGTTGTTCAAGAAAGAATTCAAAAAGAAATATTTGACTGATACGTACTTTGATGAAAAGGCTAGAGAGTTCCATGAACTAAAATTGGGACAGTATACCATGGGTGAGTTTATTACGATATGTACCTTATCCGAAAGAGGAGAAGGAAAAAATACACAGATTTATCAGCTGCCTCCTTTTTTCATATAGAGAAAGGATTGAATTTGACAACCTGAAGACCATGGATGAGACCATCAGAAAGGAAAAGTTATGTTTCAATCAGAGCAAACAAAAAGGAGAAATTTCTAAGGAATGGGCAGCAAAGAGATGTGGCAGATTCAATATTAAGAGAAAGGGGTTTAAGAAACTTGCCTTTTCTAAGAGTATGCAAGCAGCATAATATAACAGAAATGTTAGCAAACGAAAGAATTTGGGGCAGAAAGGAAGATCGAGAACAAGAAACAAAAATTTTAGTGACAGTGAAACCACCAATAAAATGTTGGGGTTCTAGTGAAAATCATTTTTGCAGAGATTGTCCACAAAATCTATTAAATAAGAAAGTAGCATCAAACAATATTCAAGAAGAATCTACTGTAAATTTTGTGTGTAACATACCTAGAATCAATGTTGCATTGGAATTTGGATGGGAGATAAAAATATTATCATTCCACCATGGTGGAATTTCAAGGTAAAATTCTTGAAAAAAATGTCTATGTACTTATAGATCTAGGATCTACATTAAGTTATATTTCCCCTAATGTAGTTGAAATATGTAATCTTGTAAAAGAGAAATAAAGCAAGCATAGGCTAGTAGAGTTGGCCATGGGAACTAAAAGAAAAGTGATTGAAATAAGTCAAAATTTCACGATAAATCTCAATGGAATGCACACCACATTAAATCTGAATATATTACCCTTGGGATATTATGATGTTCTCATAGGTATGGACTGATTGGAATCACATAGAGTGATATTAAATGGTTTATATAATTATTTTACCTATGTTGATGATGGGGGGGGAGCCTGCCTAGTCCAAGGAATACCAAGAAGGATTTTTGTCAGGCAAATCTCTGCAATACAAATTAAGAAACGTGCTAGAAAAGGATGTCAAATGTTCATTGTCCAAGTGAAAAATATTTTTTAGTATAATAAAAAACCATCATTAGAAGAATATCCTATACTAGAACACTACAAGGAAGTTTTCCTAGAAGAAATACCAATACTTCCTCCAAGGAGGGATATTGATTTTACCATTTCTCTTATACTTGGAGTTGTTCCAATCTCAAAGGCCCCATATAGAATGACAATTCTTGAGTTAATGGAGTTGAATATTCAATTACAGAAACTTTTGGATAAAAATTATATAAGGCCAAGCGTGTCTCCTTTGGGAGCACCAATTCTCTTTGTCAAAAATAAGGATGGTACTCTTAGGTTGTGCATAGGTTATAAACAACTTAATAAAATGACTCTAAAAAACAAATATCCCTTACCTAGGATAGATGACTTTTTTATTCTATTTTTTCTAAAATTGATCTAAGATTAGGATACCACTAGATAATTTAGAATTAAGGATAAAGATATTCACAAAATAATATTTTGCACACTTTATGGGCATTATGAATTTCTAGTACTTCCATTTGGGCTTACTAATGCACCAACTACCTTCATGTGCCTTATGAACAGTGTAATTAGACCATTCCTAGATAAATTTGTAATAG
Organism: Pinus taeda; assembly: GCA_000404065.3. Classification (NCBI taxonomy): domain Eukaryota; kingdom Viridiplantae; phylum Streptophyta; class Pinopsida; order Pinales; family Pinaceae; genus Pinus; species Pinus taeda. Next base: position 8,240 of record APFE030661726.1, on the reverse strand, counting down.
TCTTTATAGATGATATTCTAGTATTCTCAAAGAGTAAAGAAGAGCATGATCAACATTTGCATATTTTTCTTCAAACTCTTAGAGATAATGAATTAATGCTAAATTCAGCAAGTGTTGATTTTACCAAAAACAAATTCATTATCTAGGACATGGTATATAAAAAGAAGGAATTGTTGTGGATGCCAAAATGATAAAGGCAATAATGGAGTGGTTAGTACCTAAAAATGTAGAGGAAATCAAATCCCTTATGGGAATTACAAGCGACTACAGGAGATTTATAGAAGGATTTTCCAAACTTGTGTATCCAACTTCTTTACAGAATAAAGGAACCAAATTTGAATGGAGCCAAAAGTGTAAAGACAACTTTGATAAGTTAAAAAAAACTCTTGACCATAGCTCCAATTTTAAAATTGGTTGATCCCAACAAGGATTTGTGGTATGTAGAGATGCAAGTAAGGAAGGTTTGGGAGGAGTCTCGATGTAGGATGATCATGTTATTTGTTATGAATCAAGAAATTTGAAAGAGCGTGAGAAAAACTATGCTACTGGTGATCTAGAATTAGTAGTTATCATTCATGTATTCAAAATGTAGAGACATTATCTTATGAGAATAAAGTTTCAGTTGAGGACAAATAATGTTAGTCTCAAATATCTATTTCATCAACCTAATCTAAATGTTAGACAAGCAAGATGGTTAGCATTTATTAGTGAATATGATTTTGAGATTGTACATATTAAAGGAAAGGAAAACAGAATAGTTGATGCTTTAAGCAGAAAGCTTAATCAAATGTGCCACATCAGCAACAAGCTGGTCAATGAACTTAGTAGATAAAATCAAAATGGTTGTAAATTCTTATTCATAATACCTGAAAATCAAGGAAAAAGTTTAGAAAACTGAAACATTGGATGAAGAGAGGATTGACTTTTCAATAGATAGGCAAGACATATTGTTGTTTAAAGGCAAAATTTATGTGTCTGATGATATAAATCTTTAAAAAATTCTTTTATATGAGTTGCACAAAAATCCAACAGTTGGCCATCTTAGCTACAAAAAGTTAATTATTGTGTTTAGAAAGGATTTTTACTAGCCAAATATGAAAAATGAGACAGTAGAATATGTGGCTAAATGTCTTAAGTGTTGAGAAGTTAAGGGTTCTCATCAACGCTCTGCTAGGTTGTTGCAATCCCTACCCATTCCAAAATGGAAATGGGAGACAATTTCATTGGATTTCATTACTAGAATACCAAACAATAGGAGGCAACGTGACTCCATTATGGTCATGGTTGATAATCTCAGCAAAGAAGCACACTTTCCCCCTATAAAATCCACTTTTAAAGCCATAAACATTGCAAAAATTTTCTTGAGAGAAATTTTCAGACTCCATGGAATACCTGAAAGTGTAATCTCAGATAGGGATGCAAAGTTCTCATCCAAGTTTTAGAAAGCATCGTTTGAAGGTATGGAACAAAGTTAAACTTTAGTACATCTTACCATCCTCAAACTAATGGTCAAACAAAAAGGACTAATCAAATATTGGAGGATATGTTAAGGATGTATATTAAGGAAAAATAGACTAAATGGGAGGATTATTTGTACTTGGCAAAATTTGCTTATAATAATGGATACCAAACCTCCTTGAAATTGAGCCCTTTCAAAGTGATGTATGGAAGAAGATGCAAGGTACCCTTAAGTTGGGATCATTTTGAAGATAGAATAGTGTTGGAGCCAGATATAGAATAGTGTTGGGGCTAGATATGTTAAAGGAAATAGAAGAAGTGATCAATTAGGTTAAACAAAATTTGAAAACAACCCAAAATCGTCAAAAGAGCTATGCATACTTGAAAAGAGTTCTGAAGGAGTTTAATGTGGGAGATCATGTATGCTCAAAAGTTAAACCCAAGAAAATCACACTCATACTTGGCAATTGTGACAGGTTAACACCTACATATTGTCAACCTTTTGAGGTGTTAGCCAGAATTGGACCTGTGGCCCATCAGCTAACCCTACTAGCCAATATTAAAAAATCATAATGTGTTTCACGTATCTATGTTGAAAAAGTATGTACATGACCCATCTCATGTAATTGGTTGAAATGTTGTATAGGTGGAACCAGAGGGAGAATTCCTAGCATAACCATTGTATATTCTAGACAGGAGGGTAGTCACGCTCTGGAATAGAGATGTAGCACATCTGAAGGTTCAATGGAAACATTTCACTCCAGAGGAAGCAACTTGGGAGTTGGAGGATGATTTTAAAGAAGCATATCCTTCTCCATCTAGTTGAAAGACTAGAGTGTAATTCCAAAAAGACATTGATTAAGACGTCGAGACGGTGTCAAATATAACTAGGGCAGGATGTGATATCCCTTAGCTTGATAAATAATGTAATTAAATGTGCATATTTGTATTTATGGTTAAACTATGATCGTCTAAAAAACATTTGAAATTTTAATTATCAATAAATTATTACCGATAATAATTTACTGTGAAGTTGTAATTAAGATGTTTTAATCTTGTTAATAAAGAAAAATATGGAAAATTAGTTTTTGAGTACAGATGGCTAAAATAGATGAGCCTATAAATTATTGTGGAGTATTATTACCCATCAATAAGTCTTATACATTTAATCTGGATGATTATATTTAATTAAGGAATTGTGATATTGGTCAATTAATTGTTTCCTAGAAGATAGAGGGATGTCCTCAAGAGTGGGAAACAAGAGCTTATGAATAAGTAGATATCTACCTACCACCTGCTGGTTAGGTGGAGGCAGTTATTAATCACCAAAAGAGTGGTAGATGGGTTGGAATAGAAATATTTTGTCTAATTTCGAGAGTAGAAGAGACTGAAGAGAAGTAAGAATTAGGAGACAGAAAGGATATTACAGGTCTGGTATGTTCGGGGGGACACTAGTTGTTATGATGTGTCACGGTTGGGAGGAGCCAAGTACTTGAATATTAATTTTTGAAATAATTAATCAAGTCAGTATCTTTATCTATAACATTTGTTTGTTTTCTCAAGTAAAAGAAAATGTTTAAGCTTATTATCAAAATTATTTTTTCCATGCAGTGAAAAGAGAAAATGGTATGGAAATGAATTTTATTCGTAAATTTAGAGTATAAAATGAAAAGAGTTTTATGTTTTCTAAATCCCAAATTTGATGTAAAGTAGAGAATAGAGAAATGAGAATATCATTTATAAATTTTGTATTTTACAACATTAGAATACTCATGTAAAATATTTGTATATAGATATATTTATTTTTATTTCCATTTGAGCATTAGTGGAAACAAAGGAGAATAAACATGTTTGAGTTGAAGCACATTTTTTGTGAATTGTAAGAATGACATTAGTAAACAAATAAGATGTTTAGGTAGAAGAAGTAAGGTTGTAATAGTATATTATACTCAGCGGTAAATTATAGAGTATTAATCGTATGTAATATATATATATATATATATAACAAAGAAATAATTATGTTTATGTAACTTCTTTTATACTATTGGGATATTAGTAGTTACCAAGTTACCAAGAAAGATAAGAATCTCCAATTTAGAGATGCTTGATGTCTGCATACATCTTCTTCATGCTAGAATGTGCATAGTAAAGTGCTCTATGTGAATTCTCAAGGATGTTTATTCGTATAGTCCCTTCGACTAGGATGTACATTCTTCCTTGGTATCTCAATAGTCCATATGATTCAAGGATATAGCCCTCAACCTTTGGTCCTATCCACTTCTCACACTGGACCACTGATGTAACCTTTAGATACCAAATATCTTCGAAGATTTTTTCTAACACCAGCTCCTTCAAATTGACCCTCAAGGATACTAGGGAGAAGGTTTGTGGTCTTTTGCTTAGCACATCAGCTACCACGCTCTCTTTTCCTTTGATGTACAAAATCCGAAAATTGCACTCACTCATGAATTCACTCCATATTCTTTGTCTATCTTTCAGATCCCTTTGAGTGAAGAGATGCTTTAGGTTCTCTTTATCATTATTCAGATCAAAGCTCCTCCTAACAAGGTAGTGTCTCCAAAGTTTCAAAGGTAGCATAACAACTGTTAATTCTAAGTTATGGGTAGCATACAACTCTTCATGTTTCTTCAACTCCTTAGATGCATAAGTTATTATTCCCCCTTCTTGCATTGGCATAGCTCCTAATCCTTACTTCAAAGCATCTGTGCAAATTGTGAAGCCCTTCTCCATGCTAGGCATTGAAAGGATTGGTGCGCTGGTGAGTAACCTCTTCAGCTTAATGAATGTGGGGACACATTGATTTATCTATTCATACCAAAATCCCTTGCACTGTAATGTGGTGATGGGTTTAATAATCTTCAAAAACCATTCCACAAATCTCCAATAATACCCTGCTATCCCCATGAAGCTACACACCATATGAGCATTTTTTGGCACCGACCAATCCATTATGGCCTTTATCTTTTCCAAGTCGACAAAAATCCCTTTTCCTGAAATGGTGTGCCCAAGGTAATTATGATATCCCTTGGCCTGGTAAATTAAATCTTGTATTACCATTGTTAGGATTTGCTTGAGAATAGATTTCAAATAGAAGGGCCATCATTCCAGCTACACTAAACATTGTGAAGATGGAAAATGAGAAGAAGCATTCACATGTGAAAAGGAAGTTATTTTATTCTCAAGTACAATGCCTATATTTAGCTATAGTGTAGTGGAGTTATGGAACCTACATTAATCATTGACTTTGCATACAGGTTTTCCACCACCTTAACCTCATGAGGTTTAATTAATGGATTGAGCTTTTTGGGATTTCAAGTTTACCTTTTTGTAAGTCACAAATAAATAAAATAACCAATAATGAAAATTTTATTTTATTTTTATTTTTATTTTTTTTCTACGTTAAGACTAACCTAAGTACCCACGGGGGATTTGAACCGGTGACCTATCGCAAGGAGTGCCTTAACAGCGCACCCATTCACCGTCAATCCAAAGCCCCATGGGCTTTTATTTTTTATTTTTAAAGATGGTAAAGTAAAGTATAATTTAATTAACAAATCAATGATTTTTTTCTAAAATATTTGTAGTTTTAATTATTTAATTTACAAAGTTTGAATGTCTAGAAAATTAAAAAAACTAAATGTATCTATACATCCAAAAATACATTTTAAACAATAAACATCACAATTTAGTTTATTTTTAAATTTTAATAAAATAAAAAAATTTAATTAAACCACAACCAGTAATATTATTCTCGATTTAGTTCAAAATTATATTTTTAAATTTGAATTAAAAAACAGTTTAATAAACCACATCAAGTAATATTATTATATTCTACATGAATTAATATTAGTTTACTTTAGCATTTTCATGTTTTGTATTTATGGTTAAAGTATGCTTGTCTAAAAAACATTTGAAATTTTAATTATGAGTAGACTATTACTGATAATAACTGGATGTAAAGTTGTGATTAAGATGTTTTATTTTTGTAAATAAAGAAAAATCTGGAAAAGAGTTTTTGAGTACATATGGCTAAAAGAGATGAGGCTACAAATTATTGTGGAGTATTATTACCCATCAATAAGTCTTAGGCATCTAATGTTCCCGAAAATTTTTGTGAATGTTTTCAAACAAAAATCCCCATTATACAAGACCTTTTATTGAGACTTACATTTACTTGTGAAATCATGAGCAATGCATATTCTAGCAACACTTCAAAAAACATCAACATGAAACAAGGAACCAATAAGAAGCAATAATCATGAACCACCATAACTCAACGATATGATAACGGAGTTCGTCCAATGTGGACTACATCTCCGGGCCTGGTGTCAACGGTGAGGAGGTCACTTCATTAGTTGCTGCAAGAAGATGGTGAGTACATGATGCAAGATTTGTCAATACAAAGATGAACCCCCTTAACTAGAGTGGCATATCTCTCCCAGGAGACATTCATCTATAAGAACTCTCACTCATAAAATCTCTCCTTTAGTATGAGAAAATTGCAATCTCTCACATAAAGTGGCATGTAAGGATTCTCTCACAAAGTGGAAAACATGGATCTTGGAAGTAAATCATCATCTCAACAAAATGAAATAAAGACATGGCAACAATGTACCTTATGCCTCCAAGTCTAGGGATGGCCTGAAAATTGGCTACTTGAATGAAGTAAATACGTGCACCATTGCGTTCCTTATGGAAAAACATGAAATTCGAGTTTAAACACTACCCCTTTATGTCTCGGTCAAATTTGGGCTCCCTATGAATCTTTTAGATTCCTCATAAGATTCTCTTTTGGAGACAGGAAAAAAATATGCTATTCAGATCATAAAATGGATGGCACCATCAAACTCCTGGTGAAAAATGGTGCATTTGAGTATAAACTCGACATAATTCTAACACCATGAAAAATTAGCTCCAAGGGAGTCTCCAAGATTCTACATGGAAATATATTGTGGAATATTCTAAAGAATATTCCCCTAAAATATTCTAGAGAATATTCCCATGGAATATTATCCATCTCAAAAATAGTGCCTCGCCTAAGTGTAGTTCCCCTATGTTCCTAGTTTCACTACTTGTTCTAGACCTCTATTTTCTCCCCAGTCGAAAGGAGAATTTGGGTTTTAATAAACATTCTCGGGCGTATATCTCAAAGCCAACCTTGTTGGCATCTCAGTTGGAAAAATTATATAAAGCACTCAGTGATTAAGGAGGTCTCGGGGTCAAACCCTGCGGGACCCCCAATTTTGGCATTTACCATTTTTTTTACATGGTGGGTTGTGTGAATTTGAGGGCTGCCTATTGGGCCTGCTGACGATTTTTTGTCGACTGGGTTCAATCCCCGTCAACCCCATTACATTTGGTGTGTCGTTATATAACGGTTGACCATTACATATTGGAGCTTAGGGTGGTGGGTACGCCATTTTTGTGGCCCACCCCCATTTTAAATACATATTTGTTTTATGTTGAGGAGGGGTGGCGAGGGTGGTGGCCCGCCACCTCTATTTTAATATTTTTATATATTCATTTTTGTTAAAATAACAATTCAAAAGTTGTTAACTAATTTTTAAGGGTAACTAGACAAATTAAAGAGGCAACCATTTCATCATTTCCGACAGCTTATAGCTCCAAATTGTAGCTTCTTTAGTGGCCTCCAAATTTAGCCAGACCTCCAAATTTAGTGAACCTCCAAATTTAGTTAGTGAGCTGATAAATTTAGCTAGTGGGGGAAAATTGACAAAAGCTTTGACTGTGAATATATTTAGCATATGAGGTCGGATTTGAGTGTTTTCTGAATCATTGGAATGAGGACAGTGAGCTCTACCTTCTGGTCTTGGTTTCGATGAAGTTGAAAGACTTTGATTTTTTAGATTTTCTAGAGCCACTTGGATCATTCCTCCCTACTGAGGAGCTTTTGGTCCTCCAAAAGCATGAACAAAATATGCAATTTGTTGTACTCCCCCATCTGCACAACAAGTTCCCTAATATGCCACACTTCCTTCTCCTTCACCTTTTACACTTCAAAGCCATAAGTGATGAACCAACACCTATATCCTATGCAAACTTGTAGTACAACTTGCAAAATACATGTTCCCTTACAAGACCAAACATGACACAAGAAAATCCCATAATTTCCAAGAGTTTATAACACACTCACTGGTCAAGTTTACATCATAACCATAATAGAAACTATACCCAAGCTATCAACAAAAGAACCAAAAGGATCACACTGTTGTATTCATAAGTGATGGCAAACTATTCATCACTTTTACAAATATTTCACAACATGTGATTTACAAAATGTGGCATGTTCAACTACTTAAAAATGTTACTCATTTCTTACTCAAAAAAGTGAATGGGTCATCTTCCCGTAGTTGCTTCATTTTTTTATCAGCTTCCTTAACTGGTTCCTTCACAAGTTCTTTATAGTCCCCCTTCGATCACTACTCTAAATGGAGCTCCCAACATGTGGTGCTCTGATGTCCATGCTTGTTGCAATGGCTGAAAAAATTCTTCTTCCTCCATACCTGCCTAACCTTCTTCCTTTTATGATGTGGAGAAGGGTCTTCATGTCTTGTCCTCTTCCTTGCTGCCATTCTTTTCCAACACTTCACACTAACATGGTTATACAAGCCACAAAAAGTACATGGTCTTCTATGCAATAAATTTCATTCATCCTTAACAATATTCTTGTAATCAAAAGTAACATTAAAATATGAATACCTTTTATACCTTGCTTGGTTGTCTCTGGTGCAAGCCTAATA
>APFE030661724.1:9894-28432 GCA_000404065.3 Pinus taeda | reverse complement strand
TGTTAGGAGATTAGTTATTTTAAATTATGTTAAACAAATTAAATTATAGTAGAAATTTAACTAGAAATAAAGTTATAGGGAGGCCATAAATGGTTAAAAAATAGTAGGTAAATAATATTACAAATAAATGATATTTAGAAATAAAACTTAACATATTAAAATACTATAAATAAATAAAAAAGAAAAAAAAAAAAAAATTGAAAGAGACAAGGGTGGAATCACAAAGAAAGAGCGAGAATCTAACTCTTACTCAATTTCCAACCATCATCCCTGTTAAGATTTCTAGCATGCCTCTCAATCTCAATAGCTTCTCTAAGCTTCCTATGGTGGAAGTGATCAACTCTAGTAATGACTCTGGAGTCCTCAATATAGACATGGTGTTTAGATTTCTCTGCATGTTCAACAAGGCTCGAGCGGGAGTGATTGTGCTTAATGTCTGCTGCAGGTTCATGGATTCTCTGGTTAATGGACCGACTCGTTTCTCCAATATAGGGAATACCACGGGAACAAGGAACACGGTAAACACCTTTCATGTCCTTAGGGTTGACAGTGTCTTTAACAGATCCAAGAGAATTTCTAATGGTACTGAGAGGCTTGAACGAAGAGAAAATATTATTCTTTCTAAGGATATGGGCGATCATGTTCGTGGTCCCTTGGATAAACGGGAGATGAACCTTGGAGATAGGATCAACACGAGTAGTTTTAACTCTTAACCCTTTACAAGCTCTTTGAAAGGCCTTGAGGCCTTGAATTCTATTATGCCCATTATTTTTAAAAACTTTAAGAAGATGAGATTTCTCCTTATCTAGGTGGTTTTCATCATAGATTCTCATAGCACGGGTAGCTAAAGTGCTGAGAACACCAAATTTCTGAGTAGGAAATTGATGAGAACTAGCATGAAGATATGGTTTTGTGTGAGCTTTTTTGTGAAAAAAACTTGGTGAAAAAGAGAACCATCATCCATTCTAGAAAGGAGAATGTCAAGGAAGGGAAGGCACCCATCCATCTCAACTTCCATCGTGAACTTGACGGAGTCTGATTGGGAATTAAGGTGGCTCAGAAATAGGTCCAACTCCTCAGGACCATGGGACCATATGACGTTAAGTATCATCAACAAACTTCTTCCACTTTTTAGGGAAAAATTGAGCTGAGGCTAAGGCCTTGGTCTCAAAATCTTCCATAAATAAGTTAGAAACTATAGGGGAAAGAGGGGAACCCATCGTAACACCGCAAGTTTTCTCATAGAACACACCTTGGAAACTGAAGAAAGTCGAGGTGAGGTAGAGGCCAACTAATTTGGCAGTGTCCCGGTCGGTGATCTGGTTTATGACACTAATGACCTCTTGAATGGGGATTTTGGTGTATAAGGAAACAACGTCAAAACTAACTAACATATCCCCAGGGTCCAACCTCATATCCTTCCATTCTTTAACAAAGGAAGCCAAGTCCTTAATATAGGAATCAGTGCAAACCACAAGAGGTTTAAGCTTTTGAGCCAAGAACTTAGAAAGAAGATAAGTAGGCCCACCTATTGTGTTAACAATAGGCCTTAAGGGGGGAACATATTTATGAATCTTTGGAAGGCCATAAATTCTAGGGGTGAGGGGATTGCTCTCGTTGAGCTTTCAGGAAAGGGGATTACGAGACATATTCAATTTAATGGTGATTGCTACTTCCTTAGAAACATAATTAATGTGATTCTTTTTAAGCTTGATGTAACTCCCACTATTAGAAAGATGGTCAATCATTTTGCTGACATCATCCGACTTATCCAAAATGACGACAACCCCACCTTTGTCAGCCCTAAGGATGACAATGTCAGGATTATCCCTTAAGGACTTGAGGGCAACAAACTCTACTTTGCTAAGGTTTCTTTTGGGAGGCTTAGCCTTTCTAAGAACAATAGCACAGTCCTACCTAATTGCTTCCTTGACATTAACCAAAAGGTCCCTAATACCATACTCGATGTTACAAATAATGTCATCAATGGGAATCTTATTAGGGGCAAGGGCAAAATTAAGCCCTTTATTGAGGAGACTAAAAACAGAAGAATAAAATTTTTTGCTAGAGAGATTAATAACATTCTTAAAACTATGAAGGAAATATTATTATTATTATTATTATTATTAAGAGAAGAGGAGGAAATCATGATATTATTATTACTAATAATATTATTATTATTATTAATTTTTATTCATATTAACAGTATATTCATATTACTATTATTAATCAAACCAATTTTATTCAGATTAGAATGATTCAAAAATCTGGAATTAATAGAGGAAGCGGATCTCGTTAAATTATGATAATTAATTTGTTGTTGTTTTTATGAAAGCTTGGTGGGACCCCACTCTATTAGTGAGTCTTTTGATTTGAAATATAAGTTGATAATAATTATATATGCTTTACATTATAATAAATTTAATATAAATTATTTAATATTCTATTAAAAAACAAATACAAATATAATTAATTAATTGGCAAGTTAATATTATATGTAGAACATTATGGAAAGTAAAATAAATATTGAATATTCACTATATTCATATAATTTTAGTAAAAAGATCAATTTATTTAATCAATATAATTACCCATTAAATTTAACGCCATTTTTATAAACAAAATTTAAATCGAGAATTCAAGAAGGATTGAGGTGAAAGCACCTCAACACCCGAACAAGGCAAAGGAGTAGAGAAATCCACTTGAGGGTTGTGGCAAATCATGAAGCTAGAGTTCCTCATCAGAGCGAAGAAATTCTTGGTTTCAGCCGACATTCTTGACTGCTTGGAGGGCTTGAAGAACAAACATGAAGACCCCTTATTTTGGAGGCCAGGGCTGCATGGGCCTGTACGGTTATTCTCTCTGACCCTCCCCACGGCCACATCACAGAACGAGCCCCCATTTTATCCTGGTATATCTGCCCGTCGACCCTGCAGTTTGCGGCCCCTCAGCGACTGTCGCAGACTTCATTCTTTTTACGGACTCAAACTCAGGAGGCGAACCTAATCGAGGTTTTGCTCAGCAAATGCACAGACGGTCGGGCTTGGTTATCATTTGTCCTTGGCAAGCTGCAAGGCGATATGCGAAGAACCCAAGATGGGTCTACAGCTATGGGGAAGGACTCTGATCGGACGCTCCCCCAGATTTTGAAACCCAGCTATTGGGAAGCCAGCCCTTTCATTCTCCACAAGATCACTGCACTAATGAACCCTGTGTTGGTAGTCGGCCTAATACATTGCCCCTCCCCGCACAGGACTGGACTATCAGCAATCACACGCGCGGCTAGACCCACCATACTCTGTTCTATCTGACCTTTGGCGACGAACGTTCTTCCCCCTGCAGCATGGATAACCTCTACTTCTAAAGAGGAAGCTGCCCCCTCGCTCCAGAAGGTTCAGGATCAAAATAGAAGCAAGCTTATGAGGGCCTATCTTTCAAGCACATTCTTCAGGGGAAAAAGATGGCCTTTGAACCATCCAAACAGATAGGAAACGCTCCAAACCCCTATATAGTGGAGCAACTGAATAACAACCCAGAATTAAATATTGATATGCCAGAATCGGATGAGCAATGCGCCTCCCTTGACTCTCTAGCAATTATCTGTCGATTTAACTGTTTCTGGCCTAAACCAGTAGAGCTTTTCCACTGGATTTTAACAAATTGTTCCTTAGATTGCGACATCCACCTCTGCTTCAAAGGATTCTTTGTTGTAAAATTCCCATCCCTGAAGCTAGAGACAATATTCTACAGGAAGGACCATGGTTCTGGGGTTCAACTGGCATGTTTACCACTCCCTGGTTCCCTGATTTCGACGCAAACACCATGGTTGTCTTCAAAATGCCTGTCTGGGTCTGAATGCACAACTTCCCCCTTCATTTCTGGGAGGACAGAGTTCTGGCTGGTATAGGCAACAACCTTGGACAATTCATAAAAAAGGACTCCTAAAGAATAGAGGAAAGGATTTTCACCTATGCATGCATATGTGTAGAAGTAGACCTTAGCAAAGGAATTCCGGACAACATTCGATTAATTCATAATAAGCGAATTTGGACACAGAGCTTGGATTATGAGAACACAGCGTTCAGATGTAGGAATTGTAGACAAACAGGGCATTTGCACAATGTGTGCCCAGAAGCCAAAAAGGATACCAGAAGGAAAAAGAATCTAGGGAAAAAACCCAAAGGTTGGCTATACCCCCCACCTGAACCTGAAGAGGAGGAGGAAGAAGCTCCAGATGAACCATTCCCACAAGAGGAAAGTCAAATTCCTATGGAACCTGATACACAAGGGGGATCTCCACAAGACCAATCAGAAGCTAAGAATCACAGGGTGCAGGCCGTCTTGATCCCTGACGAGGGGGACATCAGTGTGAACAAGCACTTCCACACATCAGATAACTCATACTCTGACAAGGACAACACCAAATTGGAGACAAGAAACCATCTTGCTCTTGTCTCTTCAACGCCATCCCAAGGGGAATGGCGCAGGGTAGAGAAAAAGAAGGGGCGGAAAGCATAGCTTCCCCCACCATGTATTTTATCTTGTTTTTCTGCATGTCTCTTCTTATCATTTGGTCTCTGACTTGATGATGCTGCTTCTAGCTAGTGCAACATGTAATTTTGTTATTCATTTAATCAAAATTACGCACTTTTCCTTGGAAAAAACAAAATTTAATAATGAAAAAAATCAAAATTCTAAAGATATATCATTATGTATATCAAATATGTGGATAACCTTTTGTAGTGAGTCAAGGAAAGTCTATAATAAATTATAATCACAAAAAGCTTAAAGTTTATGAAAAACCATGTACAAATAGAGTTTTTATTATCTTTGTCAAGGGAGAGATAATACAATCATGAAATATCTTGCTATTTTAATTATAATTTTTATTAATATAAAATTGTTTTGTCATTATTGGTTTTTACTATAATTTAACTATATTTAAATTAATCGAGATTAGTTACTCTATAGCTCTTGTTTTAAATGTGAGAATTAGGTCCATACCTTTCCAAAGTTCAATAATTAAACTAAATAACAAAAAAACGCTAGTTGTGACACTTTGTTAAAAAAATCATGAATATACACATAAAATAACTTTTCATATATAAATTTTTTTATTAATAATAATATTATTATACTTAGCTATATGATAATAGGTACATGATAAAAGAAACATGAGGAAAACAAATGCAAAACCAATTTAATCAAAGTAAAATCATATTAAACACCTCTTGAATGTCGTGCACACAAAAGAACAAAGAGTAAATCATATTAAACAACTATGTAATGTCATGAACGAGGCGATTCAATATTTAAAATATTTGTGAGTTTAGTTGATGTGAAGTAGTTTACATGATCATACTAATAATAAACCATTAAAAGAACTAATAATAGAAAGAAAAAAATTGCAAAAGAATTAAAAATAGAAAATAATAAAAATATTCTATAACTTTAATGAACATGAAAAACAATTTTTTGAAAAATCTTACAATAAGAGAAAGTGAATTGATAAGTAACTAATAGAACATTTTCTTTTCATACAATTGAAGGTTGTGAGGGCCCATTATTGAAATATTGAAGGTTCTAATGGTCCATTATTGAAATTTCTATAAAGTTGAAGCTTGTGAGGGTCCAACCTTGAGAGATATAATCTTCTTATAATAAGAAAAAATGCGAAGAAAAGACATGAAAAGTTTAGAGGATGCAAGTGGGTCATTGATGCCCTTGGATAAGTCCTAAAAGCAAATCAAAGGAGCACTCAATTTTTTAAATATAATGGGACATAGTAGAAATGATATATAAGCAAGTGTATCATGAACCTTGGTATATGAAAGTGATGAAATTTTCTTTTGATATAATGTATGTTTTTCATTTCTATTTGTATTAATATGATCCATTTATCTATTATGAATGTACAACATGTTTTTCAATGAGATCATAGTCATAAAGGACCAGGAGTAAGATGATTTGTGAGGTAGTTTTAAGAAAATGAATAAGTAGATATGAAATAGATACCCATCATTAAGATTTACAAGGTGTGTAAAAAAAATAAACATACTATAGTTTGATATAATTAAATGTATATTAATTTGAAATAAATTAAAATTAATAAATTAATATTATATTATTTTAATATTTATTTGGAAATAAATTAAGATTAATAAATTAAATATCAAATTATTCTAATGTTTGTAAGAATCAATTTAAAGAGCAGTAATTAGTTTAGATAGAAGACATGGGAAATAAATTTTAAAAAGTTGATTATGGTGTGTTTTTTTAATTATTCTAATTTTTATATCATAATTTATAATAAATTTTATCGATGTTTCAGAATTGTTTAAGTTTAAGGAAGGGCTATTATAATGTTTCACGACATTTAATTAGATAAATTTTGGTTAATTGAGGACTCGATGGTTAAATGTTATTTTGTGTCTCCCATTTGATTGGTGTTTTATGTGAATTCTTATATCTAAACCTCATTGTTTCTAAACATGAGAATTACAGTATAGAGTGGAACTATGTGAAAATATGAGTAAAGCATGGCATGGTGATTGAATTTTAATGTATATGATCCACGAAAGAATGGATGCTTTGGTAAGTATACTAATAAAGTCAATTGGGTTTAGCTTAAGATGTTGAGGGGAAGAGTATTATTCTCCCTACCTATGTTCAATGCCCATAAGTGTTATGTTTAGCTATTAATGAGTATATTTTTAGTAAAATGTTTAGCTTCTACAAAATCTACTTTATTCTGGTTAACATCCTCATAACGAGAAAAAGAGCCTAGAGGGTTTCCTTGGGAAATTCATCGCATAAAAAAGGATAGAGTCAATTGGGTGTTGCTTTAGCGGCTGTGAAGAAAATTCGTTACCCTCCCCACTGAACTTCAAATCCCACTTTATGACATTTGCTCTTAGTAATTTTATTATTGATGAGTCATATATGATCTATTTGTTATAACCCTATTTGTTGCTCCACCATAATAAGAGAAACCCAAGTTCAACTTACCTCAATTGTTGGCTATAATGCATCCCCTTTCACCTTTGCTTTTACTTATGTGGGAGTTATTCCATGTTTTTTTTTTCTCGGCAATACTAACTACTATTATATTAAAATGTACAGTAAAATATTACATTCAAAGAAGCTGGCTGCCCAGGGCCATCTGTGGCTCCATGGGTAGCAATAACCGACACATACAGTTGCCTCGCAGGGCGACATTAGCAAAAGACCAAAAAGTAGGACACTGAGAGTTTCTAGAGGAGCGCCATGACAGCCCACGCAGGGGCTTTTCCAAAACAAACTTGTAATGCAAAGCTGCTGTAAAACCTGACGAAAAAACCATGAACATACAAAAGGCAGGCCGTGCCTTGACCCAGGTACAAAACAGACGACTCCGCGCCTACTAGAACTTCTATAGCCGCATACAGGACTAAGCAAACTGATGAAAACAGACAAGATACAAAACAGAAAATTGAAGTTGACAGGACCCCGACCTGAGAGAACCCGACCTGAGAGTAGGAGGCAAAGGCACAGTAACGCCTTCGGGAGCTAATCCTCAGGCTTCTCTTCCTCAATTGTGCACCCACCTTGATCTTCTGGAATTCCTTCCCATATATCGATGGGATATTGCTTCGGGGTAGGCGGTTTTGATTCACGGAATTGAGAGGGTGGCAGAGGGCACGCTGCTCCTGAAGTGCCTTCCACAGAAGATGTCTGTCCCATTGGACACTTACCCTTACCCTTCCCTGAGCTTTCTTCAGCATTTGATGGTTCATCTGATGTGAGCTTCTCTTTGCCGCGCGCTGTGCCATCCTCCCCAAGCACCAGGGACGACCCCTCTTCATTCCCCTCTGGAATTTTAGTAAAAAGCACAGAGATATGTGCGTTAATGCCTGTATTTTACCTGGAGCTGCCCAGTGAGAAGATAACTGAGCCGAAGGCTGGTAACATGGGCTCCCCATCATTAGAATTGCCCACCTCCACAGCTTGGCATGGCGGAATTGGGGTGGCTCCCCTTCTTCGATGACAGTAGCAGCAGCAACAGTGGTGATGAGTGTCCGCTGTAGGGGGATGGGAGGATTCTCCACGCCCCGAGCTTCTCCTGCAAGGCATTCTCTCCCGCACCATGAAACCCACCAGACCTTCTCTCTGTTTACCAGCGATGAGATGACAAAGAGCTTGTTGCTCCCAAATTGGGATGGAGCCGAGCTCAAGGGAACAAAGACACAAGCCAAGAAGCGAGGAAATGAGGCAGGCCTCCTTCCAGCACTCAACCACCAGCTCTCGGTGCAAGTTCTCAACATGCCCAGAGTTTTCCTTCCAGCGTAATGCACCCATCTCCAGCAAGCCTGCAGACTTAAACTCATCAACCTCTACATTGAAGGGACCTTCAGTAAATGCATTGCGCAGGTTTTCCCACGCCTCAAGCAGCTCCATTAAGGATGCCCTGAAGCCTCTCCTGCTGCAGAGCTTTGGCAGCTTGAGGCATTAAAGACGCCTACGGCTTCACGTGGCAGCCCATGCTCGCCATGTGGCTCCGCCTTTTCCTTACCATAGACACCCACATCCGGGGGGGAGTTATTCCATGTTAAAAGGGTGAAATTACGTAATTGAGTAATTTCTCATAATTATTTTGTCAAAATTTCATAATTATGAAATGATAATTATTTTATAATTGAGAAAAAGGGTTATAGAGTTTGTCATTTCCAAAGAGAGCAACATGACCAACTTGTGTATGAGTTGGCTAGGGGTCCATTATTTTAGAAGTTTCCCAACTTATTAAGCCCCGAGGTGTCTAGATACATTCTCCCGAAGGATAGAATGAACCTATATAATCTCACCCTATCAACAGGAAAGGGACTAGATCTAGTATCCACATCTTGTGGGAAGCTATCATTTTTAAGAGGAGGAGACTAGGTTCCAAGGTGAAGAAGAGGTTCATCTCATGCTTGAGGTAAACTTTCTATATATATGCCATGTTATTATAATGCAATATTGATTCCCCTTCTCTTATGTTGTCGGTATTCATAGTATCAATTTGTTCATGTTGTTTTAATGTTAGTTTATCAATGGTATTCATGCTAACTTTATCTTGCAGGAAGGATTTTGGATGTTTGCATGTTGGATTCATATGTGCAGGAGCTTGAGACAAAGAGATGAGGCACCCCCCAAGTTGGTTGCATCAATTAATTGTTGGATCTGCATTTGACAAGTGTGACCTTTCATCCCCCTCTTGGATTTATACTAGGGTTTGCATGATATCGAGATTGGCTTGGAATCTCGTTGTGCACTTATCACACACATATTGCACATGTTTATCTAGTGATCCCTGGGCAAGGATCACAGAGCAACAACTTCTTATGGTTGGGTAATTCTAACTACAACACTCTTGATTGGTTGTTTACCTAGCATTGTGCCTTGAAGAATTTAGGGCTTACCCCAGGTATCAACCTCAAAATGAAATGAAGTGCTTAGAAGGTTTCCCATATGATGTATTACACATGGAGAGAGAGAGAGTGTGTGTCCTCGCCAAGGCATAGAATTTCCATAATCAACAATAAATTATATTGTAGTGTAAATAATATACTTACATTTAACCTTATTGTCTATCTTTGCATGATAATGGAGCAAAGCTTTAAATTCAAGTTCATAGAGCAACCAGCGTGAAAATGATGTCCCTAGGGGTTAAAATAGAATTATGAAGGAAATAGCTCTAATAATTTATTGCAGCGACTACAAACACCCTCCAAAATTTTGGGCCTGCACCATTTTCGGAGCCTCCCTTGAGAGTTTCACTTGATGATAGCACAACTTAGGTTCACTCTGTGAGCTCGTGTGAGTATTTGCATCCGCTTTGCTTGCTCTTTTCATTAAAGTTCTTGTATGCTGGTGTCTAAGTCAAGCTTACGACCATGTTCTGGTTATGCTTGAATTCTTCGCTTCATGTGTGCTTGTTGTGTTCGCTATGAAAGCATCTGTAGCACTCACACACAGAGTCACATTCACTGTCGTGCAAGCGTCATCTCGATCAATGAACGATCAATCATGAGTGTTGCACTTATCACTTGCACCGTCAGTCAATCATGTTGAACATGTGTGTGTCTAGATGGTTTGGGTCGTTTTAGTGTCGAGTCATGTGAGTGTGTGTTTGCATGATCACCTATGCATCTTTTGATCGTTCACACACTTAGTCATTTTTGTTGAAGTTTTGATGACCAGACTCCCCTTTGACAGTCAGACCTTCACCTCGCTTTCAACTCAATCGACTGTTAACCAGAACTGCGTAGAAGCACCAAGCTAGTCTTTTCAAGTTGCGTTGCCTGCAAGCAATCAAATCAACTTCCATGCTGACCACCCGGACAGTCCGACCCGACAGTCACCCCGAGACTGACTCCCTTTAAAAAATTGCATGAGGCCACCAACCTCACTCGCTCAATTAATTGAGGAAATTGCGCAGACAAGTCGAACAGACACCAAGTACCCGTCCCTGTCTCCTTCAAAAAAATTGCACATTTTTCCCAGCCAGTCATCCGGACAGTCGACCGACTGCTCATCCAAGAAATTTTGCAGTTTTCATGAGTAGGCCTTTTGTCGTCCAATAGTTCGCTGAGCTTAGAAATTGCGCAAAGATGATCAACAGGCCAACTTCCCAATTTCAGTGCAATTTCCCCGCCAACAGCTCCTAGCAACAGACTGCCAGTTCCCTCCAGGAATTACGCAGTTTCTGCTACCAGTGACTGAGCAGCCAACTGCTAGTTCCGTCTAGGAATTGTGTAGTTTTGGCTGCTAGTGACCCTAGCAGCCAACTGCCAGTTCCCTTTAGGAATTGCGCAGTTTTGGCTACCAGTATCTCGAGCAGTTCCTCCCAAAAACTACGCAATTTCTACCTGCTGACCCTTCATTTAGCCCGACTTGTTCCTTTAGAAAATTGCGCAAATCTGGTTGTCCATCCCCAGCAGCCCATTCGTTCTGAAAAATGTGCAGAGCATGCCTACCTTGCCTTCCAGCAACCCAGACTATCCCTACAAAAATTTGCGTAATTTTGCCTCCCAACCGAGCCAGACCTTGCAGACAGTCATTGTCAACTCAGATTGCCCGTCTCCATCACTCAGTGACACCTGCACAGTTTTCATTAGCAGTGCCCGGAGCCATCATCCTGCTTCACAACCTTGCCACCTCTCCTGGTCACCTGCATCTAAAATGATCATGTGTCATGGTAGACTAGGAGGTTTTGGATTTGATATCGTCTCATCATGAGTGACTGTAGGTATATGTACACCAACAAACATGGCAAGACGATAAATGGGATGAACGAAGGGAGCACGTGTAGAAGGATAGGTTCACCATTGGATGAATGAACGATGCATGTGAAACAGACAAATGTGGCGAACATGCACCTTCGTGAACAGATGAGCCTGTCAAGCCTCCCAACATGCAAGCAAGGAACAACATGCAAAAGCTTCGTCAAACGAACTAAGGGCCATCGAAGACTCTGAACACTTTGCCATGTGGAGGTGATGCTATGATACACCATGAAGACATCCATCACCCAGCAACACTGTAACTCAACATGCACTCCAGTAGCAACACGAATGTACTAACACTGTCATGTCGAGTCATGTCATGAGTCATGTCGCCCACATCTCCACTATGGGTTATGTTGTTAATCAATGTAATGTAACGTGGAAGTCCAAGAGTCATGTAAAGTTTAAATTTCATGGAAGTCAAATAGTCATGAGGGTAGTTGAATAGCCACAAGGGTCAGTTTCACCCTTGGCTATAAATACCCCCTCATTTATACATGCAAAGGACTTTTTCACCTCAGCTCCTCCCACATAGCCAAGAGAGTCTGTAATCTTTTCTTTGAGGAGTGAGAAGTGGCTCCAACACCCCGCACTCAGGATCAGTGATGTATGGTGTAACGATGTGTCTTGAAACTTTCACTTAATTTAGAAGCCTGCTAATAGGCCAGCACGTTTTCACACATGTATTGTATTTGTTGTAAGACTGATATTTTACACTTGTAATGCATTTTGCTTTAACCTGTGTTTTACATTTGAACTATTTAATTTGTTGTAATGCATAATATACTGATGGAAATGTGTTGTATATGTTGTTGACGTTGTCTCGCCCGTGTAGACTACTCTCCCAGACATCAGACAAACCTTTCACATGAAGATTGTTGCAACAACCGTTGCACTCATTCAAACTGATCTGTTAAGTGTTGTACGTGTTATCTTACCTTGTATGTTGTGACTGCCGCATCCGTTCCCACTGCTCCTCCGGAAGCTGTGCATGTCGTGTCGTGTTGTGTGTTCCCAGCCGAGCTGGGACTGCACCCCATCCAACCAGGGAATCACTTTCACCCTCTTCGTTTACAGTAAAAGAACCATTGACACAAGTACACTTACACTCACCAGGCACGCGAAACTCACTTCTCGAAGACAAAGCAAACCACTCTCTTGTGCTGACAAGCAAGAGTTGAGGCAAATCCTTAAGACAATGGCAACAAGGCCATCATATCGGATGGGACTCCCACACCAAATGGTGCGAGGTCTAGTTGGGGCTTCATACAGGGGTGATCCCCTGAATGTTGGTGGGTCTAGCACCGTCAACATAATCAAAATTATGTGAAGATATAAAATAGATGAAACCAACTCAATTCATGAATAATTTGGGGAATTTTTTAAAGGTAGACTCATTTTATCCTCGTACATTAATTTCTCCCTCTATTGATGTGAAAGTATGACAAATAATGCACCTATCGTATAAAAGTTAAATTGGAATCTTTTGGTTAATAGAGGTAAGTGGGGTTTCTATTACCCTAATTAAGTGTTCGAGAAATTCCACTTAGCACCAACCACAACACAAGGATGAGGATTGGCATGGATAACCAACAAAGGGTAAGTGTATCTTTGGGAAGACTTGAACTTTCGTGGGGCATTAACAACAACCTGCTTTCATCAACTAGGTAAGCACTTATTGACATGTTGGGGCATTTTAACATTGAATAGTGCCTCCTTTATACTATGTACAAATGTTTGGATCAAAAGCATATATATGTTTCTAAATCTCTATTGTTTGCATTTTGGTTATTCCCCTTTTTGTGTGATTGGGTCATTAAACACTCTATAATTATTTCAATTGTAATAGTATCTCATTATTTAATCCTTCTTCACTTTCTTATTCTTGAGTAATATTCCATAGTATAGGTTAATTCATGTTCCTTACATTCATGAACAATATATTGTAATGATTAGCAAATTCTTCCAAGGTGACAAGTCCGAAAGGGGTTCCCATTAACCATAGAAATACTACTAAATTTTCCTATGCTGAGAGTCTTAGTGAGGCTTCTAACAATAAAGTAGAAGTGTATGCTCTTATTCAAGGCATAATTTTTTATAACTCCTTAAGGTTTCAAAAACTAATAATCATTGGTGACTTGAAAAACATGATCAAGCTTCTTACAATCAAGCATTTTTCTTCAAGCCATAAATTTGGCTAGCTCCATGAGACTTCAAAAACTAATAATTATTGGTCACTTGAAAAACATTGTGAGGGCTCTAACAATCAAGTAGAAGTGTATGTTCTTATTCAAGGCACCAAATTGGCTAGCTCCATAAGACTTCAAAAACTAATAATTATTTGTTGACTTGAAAAACGAGATCAAGCGCCTTGAACTTTGCACCACTCCTAAAGAATTCAAACTAAGGACAATATTCCATGGGGTTCGAATGGTCTTAAAATCTATGGTCATTATGGAGTTTTATCATGTTTTTTGAAGCCTCAATACACAAGTAGGTTATTATGCCACTTAGCCATTCAAGGCAAAATAGAGGATTTTGTGATCCAATGCATCGTCAACAACCAATCGCCTAATGGTTAATGTGATGATGAAAATGAAATTAATGGCACAATAAGTGGTAGGTCACAAAACCCTAGACATCAACTCATTGACACGATCACCTCCCTCTTGGTTTGATGTGGCACAGTTTGATTTATTATATACAACATTCCCATGCAGTATGTAGAGTCGTGGTGGGTATCTCCCTCATAGATGTCACACCCAGATTATTGAATTAATTGTGGTGTAATGATGGAAAAGGAACATTTTCGCAGGTCTATTTTGAGACAACACAATTTAAGAATGCCCACAAATTTAATGCCACCCATGTGGATTATTTGTAAAATTGCAATTCCATTAGGCTCGAGTTATTTCTCTATTAGTTTATTTTGCCACCCTTCAACTATTTTAAGCTCTCATGGACGTTGTGTGGTTCACTTCTTTCAATTGTCTTCATGTCCAATTGAGGATTCTGAGAGTTTTGCTTGATCCTAGTGCAACATGATGAGACTATTGTAGCAAGGAAAAATTCAACAATTGCATGTTCAAAATTCTAATTTAGTAGCATAGTTTGAGGTACCAATGGATATCCTTAATTTACAAAGTAGGATCCTCGATGGGTTTAAGAGGATTGTGGAGTTTGATGGGGAAAAATGATAGTCTCCAATCAGGTCTTTAGATTGAACATAAGATTTCCATTGCACAATCAAGAGTGGGATCCTTAGTTCCAACAATACTTTAACTCCCATATATGAATGAATAGGCTTCTAAGAGGGATTAGACAGTAATTGAGTAGAATGGTACCCTCACCCCTAAGTTAATCTTAATGTTATGTAAAAAAAAAAAATCTCATATTTGACATCTGTTATCGAATCTACTTTGGAAGGGAGAACTATATAAATCCAAACATTTATACTCTAGTATTAGATAGATAGTAATCGAAGTTATATTTTGAAGCAATATTCTCTTAGAATATGCTCCTCTACTTTGTATTTTGGCTACATTTACCGCAAATTTTACTTAAGATAATTATCTCAGTTTTTATGTAAAGAAAAAATGATTAGCAAGTTAGTTTTTTAAAACAAAAGCAAGAACTTTTTGTATTTAAAAGTGGTTGCAACCAAATCATCCAACTAATCAAAACAAAGTTTAGAGTTCCAAACTATCTCATTAAGTTCAACAAAATTTAAGACGTCAATGAATTGCCTCCCATATGGATTGTTCTCATATTTTTAGCTATGGAATGCCCTATTACCAATATTTGTCTTATGCCCAATTTCTTTAAAATCGTCACCCCTCACATTTAAGCCAATGCCTTGTCTTAATCTTTTGTGGTCTAACACAAACCCCACTCATAGGTTGTTTCTCTTAAGGTTAAGAATGCTTCCACTACTCGTTGCCTTTGCATCACCCCCCTCCCCCCACCACCCCACCCACCTCAAGATAGGTATTGTTGGTTATGAAGCCTGGTTATCTTCCTAATTCAAAGGTTTCATTTTTAGCCACATTTGGACGCTTGCTCGTGACGGGGTATGTAAGGAGGCTTGGACCCTTACTATTGTCACCAATGGGGGCGGTAATGATTCTTTAGAGCCCCCCCCCTAGTGGGGGTTCAGGGGAAAAGTTTTTTTTACATGGTCGGTGCAAGTCCAACCCTCATATTTGAGACCCACTAGGAGTCTTCCATTATAAGCTACCCATTAAGACTACTCGAGAAGCCAAGAGTAGAATTCTTATGCCCTTTCAACCATAAATTCTCTTTCAAGAGAATTGCTACTACCATATCATTAAAGGCATTTGTTAGTTAAGATTTTTCTGTGAGCAATATGCTTATTTCCTATTAAAATTCAAATATACAACCATGCACATACAATTCCAACTTTCAATTTAGCAGTGATAAAATTATTTACATATCCACAAGCATCATTTTTAAGGCACTCCAAAAATTTGCATTATTATTAAATCACAAGAATACATATTTGGTTTTATTTAAATGTTGCATGTAACTGATTAAGGGCGATCCTTTTCCCATCCAACCATAGACTCAACTATCTATTGAGCCTTTTTCCAACTTTGCACCCCCTAGTTCTACCATGATGGCATCAGGGGAACATTTTCACTTTGAACTAGAGGAGCATGAAGGCCACTCTCCTTCATAACCAAAAATTAGTAAAGTTTTTTCCTTTGACCTTTTAAGTTATGAGCCCACACAAAGCCACAAGTGGTTTCTCAGCAAGCTTACACAACACAAGGAAGTCCCTTCACTAACAACAATCTTTTAGCAACCTCCCCTCTTAGTGCCTTTGTGCTTGCCCAATCAACACCCAAAAACACAACTCTCTTTTACATCTCAAGTTAAGGGCACTTATGCTCGATTTATTTAGCTAGAAAATGGATCTAAAAATCATTCACTATTGTGCCACAAACTATAATGTTTTTGGCACATACTTTCCACTCATATTTTTCCTTTAGACCCATTCATGTGCATACCTTCCTCTCTACTCGCCCCTTGGCTTCTTTTTGTCCCTTTCACCATCAGATTTTATAGGTTAGATCAACAATTTTAAGGTAGATAATAAAATTTGAGATGGGTACTTGCTCATACCATAAAGTGATGGTTTTATACCATTTTCAACTACCCCTCACAATTATGGCAGGTTGGTTGTTCAACTACCAACTCCCTTGATTAGCTAGTGTAGCAAAAGGATTTCCACAAGGGTTATTTCAACAAGAAACAATCCCATTATTTCATTCACCAGTTTGTACTCACAACATCATGATTAGTATGAATGTTTATCCCTTCATTCAATTGTTCAACGTCTTTCATAAAGATAAAGTATGAACACATTGTTTCTAGGTCTAACTAGTTCCTCACACCCATGCTAATAAGACATAATCAACATAGATAATTACATCATCACCAAGGCATCAAAATGGGGGCGTTACAAGTTATAAATCATGGTAGACATAATCAATATTGTTCTTATTCAATAAGATATTTAGTTCATTATTTAAATCCATTAAAAAATCATCTTTTGTTTTGTCAAGAATCAAGGTCTTTTGGTTATCATAATTCTTTTCAATTTGGTTTTTATGCATGGCAATGTTTAGAGTTAGGATTATAGGTCTATGATCAAAGTTAGGCTCACGGATATTCAAGTGGTCGAAAATTACTATTTGGTTGTATATGAGGATATTGGATATCAGATATTCTATGACATTACTATGAAGCCTATGAACACAAGTCATTTGGTTGGATTTCAACTACTTCATTAGACCATTACAAATTATTACACTTGGGTAATTATAGAGCTTGATTAACTTAGTATACAACAAATTCTTGACCAAATCTTTAGAGTTTCTTTTGTATCTATTATTTAAACAAGGTCTTCATCTAGCTATGATATTAGGGGTCGAAATCATTGCTTAAAATGATAGATTGATTTAGTTGTTGTTCTAACATCAAAGTCCCTTGGCAAGAGGATATTACCATCATTTATTAGATAGTAAATATATATTTCCAAGCCATTGCAAGGAAATTTTTTTTTATCTATATTGTTTTTCTTATAAAAGGTGGAGATAATGGGCACAAGATAACAAATTGGTATAGAAATATTCTTAGCATTAATACTTAGGCTCTTGTCAGGCGGAAAGAGTCAATTTTGCGGACAAAACCAACCTCCCTAGAAGCTTAAGGCTTTCTAGTGACAAACAAGACAATTAAGAACAATCCTTCTCTAAATATGCATTTACCATATAAGAAATCAAAGGTGTTTAGATCCCTACCTTGTAGTCCAACGCTGTTGTAGTAGTCCAACCTCGTCGATCCGGATGAGCTCCTCCTTCTCTCCGAAACCTGCATTCACTAACAATCAAACGTTAAATAACACCCCGAATATCTCATAAAATAAAACATATTTAACATACAGACCAAGGAGTATATGAAAACAACTCTTAATAATAACAAATTGTTGAGAAGAATGGACTTATTTGTATTAATAGGAAACAAAATAAACCATTACAACCTGAGCCTTGGTGTTATGCAGGTCCCTCCCAGGGTCCAGCAAGAGTTCTCCTTTACTTGATAAGCTCACCCACTTCCAAGAAATGATGGGAATCTCTCCTCACAAGCTTCTACAAGGAAGTCCTTATTCCAGCAGCATCTACCCTTAGGAATATTCAGCTTTCAACCTCTCCCCTTCTGGCCCAATGCCTGTATTTATAGTGCTCTAGAGGAAGTTAATCAGGTCCACCATCAATGGGATAAACCCCTCTTTGGATGGGATAAGTTCCTCTTTCATAGGGATACATGAACCATCTGGAGGCGCTCAATACACGTCAAACAAGCTTCTAGAATGCTCTAGAAATGACCACAAATAACTTTTTTAAGATGAAACTCGCGCCTTTTGACCTTTACAGGAGTACGCATCCACCCCTTTACATACAGAGCGTACAAGTACGCAGGTATTGTGAACTTGGGTTGCGTACACGCAGGTAAGGCTGAGAGAAACTGCGTACCCAGAGATAGATAGATTTTTAAAGACTTTCTCTCTTTCTTGATGTTTGACATGGAGAGCAGAGGTATGAGACTTGCCAAGGAGGATAGTATGACAGTTTGATGGAGCCATACTAACTGCAAATAGTCATGGTGACAAATTTTAGTGTAACAGATTGCCCCCTAAAGTGCGAAGTCTG